>JZLH01S0054712.1:0-13850 GCA_001188425.1 Eucidaris tribuloides | reverse complement strand
GAAATCTGACTGTATCCATTGGACCGTCCCCTTTTATATTACAAAATTCGTTCAATTTTCTTCAATCTCCTTTGCCTGCTGAGTTAAATTAGACGTATGTGGTCAACTAAATTCCAATTTCAATACGTGAATACTAAGTAATCACCATGTGCAAAGGAACGAACAGCATCGTATAAAATAAGGATTTTCACAAGGGTTCACGATTCAAACATGCATGATTACTTATAAACATAAAGCATTTAAGTGGTTACAACGTAACAGCTATATATCTGACAAAATAATTTGCAGCGATAACAGAGTATTATGCAACGTGTAAATATAAGAAAGGATTCGGTGACAGTCGGATCAAGTAAACAAACACTACACTATCTGATCACTCACAACTTCGGAATTCCCGACGTTTCTTTATTAACAACGACAACGCGACTACAATGATATTGTGGTGACGACGGTAAGAATGATTACAACGACGACGACGATGATAATGATGATTGTGATGATGATGATGATGATGATGATGATGATGATGATGATGATGATGATGATGATGATGGTGATGGTGATGATGATGCTGTTGCTGCTGCTGATGATGATGATGATGATGATAATGATGATGATGGTGATGGTGTATGATGATGCTGTTGCTGCTGCTGATGATACTGGTTATGATGATGAGGAGGAGGAGGAGGAGGAGGAGGAGGAGGAGGGAGGAGGAGGAGTGACGGTGATAAATATATTTGTTAACATATTCAGAAGCACCTGCTTCCTCAATAGGCAAGCAGTTTTAAAGTTAGTTTTGAATACTAAGCGTCCATTGATTTCCAGAAGAAGGAGTCCGGAGCCGATAGATTATTCATTCACTAGAGAGAGCTTGTACGAACAGGCAATATTTATACACAATCAGTAAGACTGTGAGATATACATGGACCCTATCAATGAAATAGGCATAATGAGACGGTTATTTTGTTTGAGGCACAACAATTTTTGCTAAGATTCTTTCATTCTTAATTTAATGTTCGAGTCATGACTTTGTATGTTGTTGAGCAAACATTTTTTTCAGGGGGGGTGATGATGACGATGATAGAAACACATTAAAAAAAATCGATTTCAGCAATTACCTTCGGCAAGCTACAAGTTAAATATGTTAAGAGAAAGGAAGCTGATATAATTGAGTCAATTGAGGTATCTGACGTCGTTTAAAACAAATGAAAGCACTCATAAAAATAGCTACACTGTCAAAAACAACATCAACCAAATAGTTCTTTCCCCAAATGGAAATTTATACATGTATAGGACAGTCAATATTTCCAATTTCATCCGTTCCCCGTGCAGACGGGCTCATATCTTGTTTCTTTGTATCAATATAAAGTGGAAAATTTAAAGATAAATATTTGTTTTGGAACAAAGAACAAAATTGATCAGTTTTCCCCCTTCGTTTCAAGTACTTTTTTTAAGTTGATCCCTGCCCCTTTCACCATCAGATCATCCGCTTGTGAACGGGTTAGTCATCATCACGCACTGTTATTTCTCTCTTTTTGATTGCCCGTAACTCGGAGATCCCTTATCAATTACTCAGACATCCTTCCAAATTGACAGCGAATAAAATATACATCGTTCACACGAAATTTGCCCCAACCAAACTTTGCCCCCCTACACTGGATACTTTTCCTTCCCCTCTCTAGCTGGGCTCTTCCCCCTCTCTAACCGGGCGCTTCCCCTCTATAGCCGGGCGCTAATTGCCGACTCATTCACGTCCGTAGTTGTGGAAAAGGCCAAGGATTAATATAGCGCAAGTCCGTGCCTCGGTTTGGCGCGGTTTTGCCTCATCCTTTTTAACTTTCTGCGCGCTTTCTCATCAACACGCCCAACTCATACCGTCAGTCGTTTTAGGAGTCCTCGGTAGAGAAACACATCACACGGACCTGACGGGCGACTTGACTGCAGGATACATACCAGAATTTATCCAAAATGGGAGTTTTATTAAAATTACTCCCCCTTCTTTTCATCTGTTTTCACGGTGCTTCCGCCATTTGGACGTTGAAGAAGATCGCTACACAGTTCGTTGCAGCAGACTACATCAACGCAGGAGAGCCGCAGTTCACGTACGATGGAGGTGCCGCTAATAAAGTGGCTTACGATTCCGACTCCTCATTCGCCTACGTTGGAGGTGAGAATATTATGATAAGTGCAAATTGAAATCACATCTGAATGAAAACGACTGTACAGTTTCGCGTAGATTTCAATTCATTTTCTTTGCAGGCATTCTACACCGATATTAGTTTTTTTTTTTTTATAGTCTTATAGGCTGCTTTTCCGAGATGTCATTTTTCAATCGTTTTTACTTGTTGTTTCCTGCTTGTATATAAAACGCATACATGTATAACAAAAATGCACTAATTCACATTACACCGATCTTCAAGTTTTCTTACTGCATTAAATACACTAAAAGAAAAGGGGTGCAACTTTGCACCATTTTGTCACTCTTGCAGCTTCTATTCGTGGATACAACTCTGCCCCCTTACAAAAAGTTGCACCCTTCTAGGTGCAAACATGTATCTACACTGTAAAAACTACGGTGTCAAAAACAACACCAGTCGGTGTTGTGATAGGACAACACCTAGAAGGTGTTAAAATACACCATGGAGTTTAAATATAACACCAAATATTGCTGATATAACAAACAGAATGTGCTATAATAACACCAAATGGGTGTTAATTGAACTTACCCCAATGAGTGTAAGTTCAACTAACGCCATAAATTTAACACTGGTGTAAAATGTTCGGTGCGGTCCTCTCACAACACCGACTGGTGTAATTTAGCACCACTTTTTTTGCAGTTTATAAACGTGCGAAATGTCTGCCAGTGAATGTGAAATCCCAAGACTGAGGTGCAAAATCGTTAAGGTGCAAATCTGCACATACAAGGGTGGAAATTTTGATATAGGTGCAAAGTAGCGCCTAAAAAGGTATTGCCAGTGCGACATGTGTCAAAGTACAAAATTGAACCTTGCTTAGTGTGAATGCTAATTGTATACATCCTGAAGCAACAACAACAATAAAATATTTATGCAAACGAACCGATTCTTCAAATGAGGCTCGTGCGAAGTCTTCATGAAAAACATTATTTTGGCAAACCTTATTGCCCTATAATTGGTAATGGCAAAAGACATTCTACGCAAAAAACAACAACAACAATACAACAATTTTACAAGCGATTGGTTAGAGATATGCTTGTAAATCTCCTTCGAGTGAGCAGCCATTCTCTGATTCTTTGTCAACTTACTTTGTTCGATTCATTATCCGCGGAAGATTAACCCGTTGACTACGGGAACCGAATGTGCCATGTATTAACTCTCTGGAATTACAGAATCTCGGAGGCAAAGGGTTAATGATCAATCTCACCAGAAAATAAGGTACTTTTGATTTATTTTATTTGTTTGGTGATAAGTTCATTAATTTCACACGTTTACCAAAAAAGGAGACGGGTAGGGGTAGCATCAACACTCGGACGAGTTAAAATTCGTGCGGACAAATTGTCATTACAAATAAAGAATACAGTCCTGGATAAAAGTTTGGAATATGTTTATTTCTTTGCGTGGTCCTGTTTTAAAGTGCAGATTTCTTACGAATAATGATCCATTACCCATGCAGAGCATATCATTACTAAGTTCAAATGAGCTTGACTCAGAGGCGGCGCCAGGGTAAAATTTTAAGAGGGGCGAAAAACGGGGGAAAATTTTTGCCTGCCAAACAATTTTTTTTTACTAGCCAAAATGCAAGCCGAACAGTGCGGACAAGCGGGGGCAGGGGGCCGACGACGACAGAAAGCATTTTTCCCGCCTTTTTTTTAACTAGAAAAATCAAAACAGTAAAATTCCCGCCATTTAAATAATGAAATAAGGTGTGGCCGCCAACCCCCTGACCCCCTTGTGGCACTGCTCCCGTGTTCTACTTCAGGAGAAAAAAATTTTTCCTGATATGATTGAAAACTGCATTTGATAGAAAAATATATTCCAAACTTTTGCTCATGACTGTATTTTATACACATGTCATACTTCATCATACTTCCAATGCCTACATTATAATTTCAAACTTTAATGGGGTAATAACGTCTCAAGAGAGCTTGCAATGATACTCTGTACGGTTGTATTCTCAGTTCGTCACAGTTTGGAGTAAAATATGACAAATAATGCATTGTGACAGAAAGATTGACAACATATTGTCATATACGCACTCTCATGACGCATACATGGCTGAGTATATCACATTTCAAACATTGAGATTGAAATAGGGTTGTAGATTTTGGTTATATGCAGTGAAGTAATGACTCAATTTTTGAAGGCACTTCCAATAAATTCCAACATTGAAAAAATAAATAAGAAATACGCTGAGGACGAAAATTTGCACAATGTATGTAACTCATTTTTTAAGTAACTTACATCACGTGCATTCTAGTATCGTAATGACTAGATTAAACATAGATTGTAACAAAGATGTTGGATGTCCTGTGCTATTACTCGATTTCAGAAAGTTCTTTCCATACATTGCATTGTTTCCAAAATTGTAATGATATTGAAACGCTGACTGCTTTAAGAAAAAGATTGTTTGAGGACAGAAATCCAAAGAGAAGTACTACACATGTTACTTATTCCGTATATTATACAGTATTATTCACTATCATAAAGTCATAAAGTTCTGTTGTGGTCCAAGCCCCCCCCCCCCCCCAATCCCGCCAGTTGCCAACCTTGGGGATGGAAGCTGATGATGTTTGAAAGAATTTAACATACTATAACTATGAAAAACATTTTTATGTTAACATTTTTACAATGTTTATATCGATCTGTTCGGAGAGTTAGATAATATGTCTAATTCAACACAGTACATATGTATAGTTTTCTCTCAGTTATATTAATGTATTGCACACAATCTTTATTTTCCCTTCTCGTTGTTATAATAATGCTTATTATAAGAAATATAATCAGAAGTATATTGGTGACAGCTATATTTGGATGAAAACAGGTGCACACGCCGATTTATTTCACACTGAATTGATAAACATTAAGATTAATAAGTGGTTATCAAACTTTACAGACCGTGTCCCTGTGGAAATCAAAATGTTCTAGTGGGAATCACACCACGTGATTCCATTGGCAAGGTGGCAATGAATCATAAATTCCCCCTTCCCCTTCCCCTTCCCCTCCCCTCCCCCTCCCCCTCCCCCGGCCGGTTGTAGGTCATGTTGTCACATGCGTGATGATGTATCATTTCCCGTAAGAAAGTTCATTACGTAGGTGTCGATCTTTCACAGATCTTCTTGTTTGATTGAATATACCGTACTTTATTGTACAGACTCTGGGGGCCCAGTAGTTTCATATTTATGTCCTGGGAAATTGGTTGATGCAAACTTTAAAAAAGCAATTTAGACGAAATAGCTAAATAATTCTGTCTATTAATTAACGTATATTAGTTGAACACATTGGACTGCTATTTTTCTTCGTATTAACTGTTTCGATAATGATGGAATATAAGAAAATTAACCATATTAATAATTATTGTAGGAGTTATATTGTCGTCATTATCATTATTATTACTATTATTATTATCATTATGATCATGATCATTATCATTATCGATTTGTTTACATCATTAATGATATTGTTTGTAGTGTTTCATTTCTTTGTTTTTTTTTCTTTACTCTTTCATTGTTATTACCTATACCTTTTGAAAATAATTTAAACCTAGAAAAAAACGTGATTTCGGAATATAAACGTCAAATTTAAATGCTATATGAAGACAGATAGAGTGCAAGCTCATCAATTTGTTTTTTTTTTTTCATGCTTATGTGAACTTATAATGACAGGGTTTTTTAACTGTAGACTGCTTGGTGAAGGTCGCCTTTAATTAAATCGTTGTTCTACTTTTCACATACATATTTGCCATGGGTGCAAACGAAATATAAAACGAAATAACCAAATCCTACATTTGATTGCACTTATTTTGGGCCACAAAATGTTCACAGAGATACTGTTTAACATTTTTGAGTTTCACTTAAAAAGATTTAAAAGCTAACATAGATGTGCTTGAATATGACATAACATCCTAGAATACAAACTTTGGATAGTTAAAGGTTAGTGACATGATTGGGAACACTTGAAAATACCTCAACAACCAAATGAGTTGAAACATATACCAACTATACACCAGCTGGAATGGATCTCCCAGCTGGCTGGATTTATCTCTTATTTGTTTACTTAAGGAGAATCAAGCATGAGCACAATAGTATTTTGATTTTATCGGGGCACGATAAGAATAGGACCCATACAGAGCTACACAGTAGGTTTGCCTGTCATGAGGGATATTGACATTAGTCATTTTAGAATGAATCAACGTTTGACTACAAGATTTTCACAGGAGAATCGTTGCTTAGTTTACTTGATTATAGAGTAGTTTCAGCCTAAGTTGAGGACTGCCCCCAATCATGTCATTTACCTTAAAGCTGCGGCTGGCAATATGGATGAACATGCAGTCATGTGACTTATGTATCTGGTCAATTGTAACACAACAGTCTATAGATGAACATGACATGACACAACCTCACACATATAGAGTTCCATTTCAGACATTATCAGAGACACTTAACATGCTTAATGCATGGGAGATTATGGAGATTTGATTCTTTAACTGGAAACAATGTTACATGATGCCTTTTATCTTTTTAATATTATAAAATTGATATTCATCTTGAAGTGTCTGTATCCCTATCATGTTTTAATCCCCGCCAAAAATAAATAAATAAATATATAAATAAATAAATAAATAAATAAATAAATAAATAAATAAATAAATAAATAAATAAATAAATAAATAAACGCATGAATCATCATGCGTATAGGATTTGATATCATCAACAGATAGGGAAGATGGTAATTGATATAGAAACAATGCCAAGAGAATTATTTCCAAGTTCTCCAGTTCCTGCCAAGTCAAAGTTATTTTTGTAGGTACAGAAGTGATAAAGAAGGTCATATTTTCCCAAAATACGTAATCAAACATTCACCCTTTAGCCGGCTATGGCTGTCTCCTCATCATTGACGGCGATCCCGGGGAGGGGGGGGACGTGTCCCCCCCCCTCGATTTTTTTTTCTGGGGAATCGTCCTCCCCCCCCCCCTCGATTTTTAGAAATTATATTTTTTTTCTATTTGTTTAAGGCAGTTTTGATAGATTTTGTTATCTGTGAACCTACTCAAAAGGTAAATGTAATACAAATAAATTATTAAACTTTATTAATGCGAGTAAGTGGGGTTTCAAAGTCGAAATTTCTACTTTTTCAACAGTATCCTCGGGGCATTTTTCCCCCGCGCAAGGGTATTATTATTTTTGCCTTCGGAGCTTTCGTTCCCCCCCCTCCCACTCCTGACATGAAATATCCGCCCCTGCTCCTCACTAACCCCCTACTCCATTCCCAGTTTCTTCTGCTTCCACACGATTTGACGTTATAGTGATACACGTATAACTTGTACATATAACTATCACAATCAGATGAAACAAAAAAAGATTTGAAGATTTAAATACTTGGCAACATTTCGTCAGCATATGAAAACCAAAACAACTTGTGAAAATTGGCAAACAATGATGTCATGGGGCAAAACTCTCTTGGTTGTGTATAGATGAGGAATTATAAAATTATTTTACCATGTTATTTACCCCCCCCCCCAAAAAAAAAAATCATTTTGAAACAATCATTCTTTTACGTTGCGTAAAAGTCCAAAACTTTGAAAATTTTTAAGAGTTGTGTACAAATTCAACGAAGATTTGTTAGTCCATGATACCACTGCATTACCAATTGTGCATAATATTAATATGTTGTGAATTGTTGTCCAAATTCCAAATTCTTTTTCCTCGTTACTGTTCTATTTTTCTGAAAAAAAATCAAACAATTTCGTTTGTTTAAGTCTACTTGCATTTTGCCAACATTTTGCTGTCTGGTCCCTACACAATAGCAATAGACAATGGCTGTGGATAGTGAATAAAGTATATAGCAGTCGCCAAGCTACTTACTAATAGATAGAAATAAAGCATTAACTCCCCTGGACGTAGATGAGAAACTGGCATACCAAAGTTTCCAATGTGCACTATCCACGGCCATTGCCTATTGCTATTTTGTGGGGACTAGACAGTAGACACACACTCTCACACACACCGTTTGATTTCTGTACAGTTTCAATTTTGTACAAGGGACTGGATATTGGGCAAAATCTTCACCCTAACTTTTCTAAATAAGCATGAATTGCTTAAAGGTATTGGCTAACATTTACCACAGTTAAAAACAATCTGAGCCGCATGATTCCCCATGCTACCAGTGTCTTTGATGAGGTCTAAAAATGAAGCCCTGAAAAAATTGTATTTCAAAATGATTATTTAGTGCTTTAAAAAAGTGAAAATCGTAAGTTGACCAGATTCACTTGCCCATTTCCTCCCATAGACTTACTGTGTGCACACCTAGGTTAATAAAACTCGCCCCGAGTTTTATTGTTTATTCATGTATAACTTGCCATTGGCAGTGTAACTTTCCAAACTTTTGTATTCTAGGGTGTTTATTTGTCCATTTGAACACTACTATGTAGCTCAGATATCAAAGTTTGGCAATTTTTTAAATTGAAGCTCCACAATGTTAGCCTATCACTTTAAAACTGAATATTGATATCTTATGCAAACCACCTCCACCATAAATGTTCCCTATTCAGGTGCAACTACACTCAATGCCAGTATAATCTGGTGTATAGTTTTAGTGTTATCAAATACCAAACTTGACAAATCTTATTTTTAGCACCTAGTATTATCTGTTTACTCCAAATCATTAATTTTTTAATCTTAACATCCGCGGTTCGTGATCTCCAATAATCAAATCGCCTGAAACAAGGTCATCATAGGTTGGTGGATCTTTCACCTGGTAGTTGTCAGTCATACGTGCCGTGACGTACGTAGACTGATGTACAAAAGGAACGCAAATGAACAATACCTCACGACTAGCAGACGTTCGCTGAACAGATAAAAGCTGTCTGAAAGTAGACTCATTGATAGCTGAAGAAGGATCGACGAATAAATAAGTAAGCAATGTGCCAATTAAGCTTCAACATATAATTACCTGCATCATTTAAACATATATTCGTGAGGATTCTTATGCAAATTATGTATGCCTGATTATGAAACTCTACATTTATATTGTCATGTTTCCACCGAATGTATTTTGACATTAATGTACATATCTGTAAAAATACCAAAAATATTATATCTTAATGATGTTAACGATGAATATAAACGAAATAATGATTTAAAGGCATTGTATAACAATGTTTCCAGTTAAAAAAAATCTGAGCTATACATGATTCCCCATGCTACTTGTTTCTCCGATTCGGTCTAAAAATGAAGCCCTGAAAAAATTGCAGTTTAAAACTATCATTAACACTTTGGGTGCTATAATGTGTTAATAAGACACTAGATTCTTGTATACTTATACGTATAACCTTTCAAAAATGTAAAATTTTCTTGTAAAATCCCAAATGCTTTCGGGACAAAACATTTTTTTTCCTCATTAAGTTGGTTCAATGAGTTTTTATTTTACGATTGATATCACTGGTAGGACTATCAGTTTTAAAAAAAGTGAAAATTATTGAGAGACCATTCCAGCTTTCCCCCATAGACTGCCGTGTTGCAGAATTTCCTATCAGCTGAGAATAATTAATGTGCCAATTTGTATCTGCACATATTGTACAATAGTGACAGCATAACTGTCCGAACTGTTGTGTTCTAGGGTGTTTATTTGTCCATTCAAATACTGTCAGATATGTCAGAGAGCAAAGTTCGACAATTTTTTTAAACGGGTCTTCCACAGTGTTATATAGCGTCTTTAGTTGTATTTATACTTGAACATAATTAATTTTTACAACATCATTTTTTTGTATATTTTTACTCCGCGGTTCGGTGTTGGCACCGCTTTGGATCAATAACAGTGTGCCACAGTAAAATATTTTCAAAGTGGAAATTATAGTAGATGATTAATAGTACCATTATGCACTCATTTGTTGTTGTTGTTGTTGTTGTTTTTTGGGGGGGGCACCGTAAAAGCAAAAAAAAAATAAAAAATCCCAATTTTTCGGTTTGATTTTTAAAAAGTCTTTAAAAATAGGCACCCTTCGCCACCTCCTACAAATTACCGAGTCTATAGTAAGTCAGACGAAAGCTCGTGGACTCGCTATCTCTTCATCACACTCTTGACAATGTTCAGGGTCAAATTTCGTCTGTTTTTTTTTTTTTGGGGGGGGGAGGGATCAGTATTTTTGTTTTGCATGGGAAGACAGTTTTCGTTTTGTTTGTTCGAAATATTCTAAAAGAATGCGTCATCATATACAATTAGTTTTTATACGATTTTTTTAAAAGGATTCCAACACGCAGGAGTAAGACCAGAACCAAAAGGTTCTTGTCATTTGAGGAAAAAGAGAGGAGAAATTAGTTTTGCTGATTATCTTTTTAAAGTGAAAGGCTAACATTGTGGAGCTTCCATTTAAAAAATTGTCAAACTTTGATATCTGAGCTACATAGTAGTGTTCAATTGGACAAATAAACACCCTAGAATACAAAAGTTTGGAAAGTTACACTGCCAATGGCAAGTTATTCATGAATAAACAATAAAACTCGGGGCGAGTTTTATTAACCCAGGTGTACACACAGTAAGTCTATGGGAGGAAATGGGCAAGTGAATCTGGTCAACTTACGATTTTCACTAGAAAACACTAGATAATCATTTTTGAAATACAATTTTTTCAGGGCTTCATTTTTTAGACCTCATCAAAGACACTGGTAGCATGGGGAATCATGCGGCTCAGATTTTTTCAACTGTGGTAAATGTTAGCCAATACCTTTAAGATTGTATTCTCCCTGATTTGCCAGTGTCCACAACATCTCAAGTTTGTTCTACGCCTCTCTTGGACTGCTGTTCATCGTCAACAAAGTCTACAGATAAGATATTCGGGAAATTGTCTTCTCTCCGTCAAAATTAAAACCGTGTCATAAGCCTGTGTTGACTATAAGTGTTTGTCTAGCATTCATTGTCAAAAATAGATCGAAATACATACGCGTACGCAGGGGGNGGGGGGGGGTGTTTGGGATGTTCAAACACCCCCTTTGCCAAAGGGGGTGTAAACACCCCCCAAACACCCCCTTCCCCGCAATCCCCCTTTTCACGATTTCACCCCCCTTATTTTGTCAAAAGGGCTGGTGTTGAAAATGTGAAATAAACCCTGAAACATGAACATAAATGTTGATTTTCTTGGATCTTGGAAAAAAAAATTCCACTAACCCCCCCCCCCTGTAAACATTGCTCTACAGTAAAAAAAAATATTAAGAAAAAACTGGATCCAATAAGTCCAATAAGGTCTTAAAATAAAACCGTGGAAACACTTGCCGTTCAAAACCAGGCGCCCTAGGAACGATTTGTTTTCACCGGGGGTGCAGAGATATATATTTTTGCGACCCCAAAAAATTGTTTCGCGCCAAAAGTTTTTTCACGGACAATTCGCGGCCAAATCAACAGCTGAAAAGACGTCAGTGAGGGCGGGGGGTGGTGTCGGCCGAAATTTTTCGCGGCCAAAAAAAAATTTTCGCATGACCAAAAATTTTTTTACGTCAAAATCGCGGCCAAATCACAGCTAAAAAGTCGCTCAGTGGGGGGGGGAGGTGTCGGCGAAAATTTTTCGCGGCTTGAACGCCTGAACAGACTAATTTTATTGTCTCTTTCTGGTGCGATACGGAGCAGCTATAACACGGGTCTATGGAGAAGTACTTTGCGCACAGAATTGTCAGACCCTGATTTGCGTTGCACGACGACGACAAGAGGTTATGCCTGTAAAACTATGTTTAGCAGCACACTGGGGGTAAACGTGACCGCTTGCCCATAGCTTCCCATTGGACGTGCATTGCGCTAATGTGCAACTTCACTTATGGAACGCCCATGAGTGTTGCTATTCTTAGCTTGGCAGGATTTAATGATTGGGCCTCAGCATGGGAAGGTGCAATATTTAGCGATATGTGCTAAAAAACTTTTCAAATCTTGTTGAAAGGCTGAAATTGACTATCGACACGAAAAAAAAAAAATTGTTAAACGTGTCATGTTTGTAAGGAGCCTGAAGTGTTGGTCTTAGTTTTGTCGGTCTACATTCATTCATCTCAATACCCTTTTTATATTGTTGATGTTTTGAACATCACGTATAATATTTAAAGACTGAGATTATACAGTGTATATTGTATAACAACACGTTTTGCAATTAATACGTAAAAAAAAACAAAATTTTAGATTGATGTTAATCTTACGCATTATGTGTTGTCACAAGAAAAATAAATAAAACGACCAAATTTCTCTTCTTTCTTCTTATCTTCTTCTTTCTTCTTCTTTCTTCTTCTTCTTCTTCTTTTCTTCTTCTTCTCTTCTTATTCTTCTTCTTCTCTCCTTCTTCTTCTTCTTCTTTTCTTCTCTTCTTGCTTCTTCTTCTCTCTTCTTCTTCTTTCTTCTTCTTCTTCTTTTTCCTTCTCCTTCTTGTAAGTATTGCCCAAGTGTGCGCTTAAGCTTTTTTTGCTATGATATTTTTTGTTTGTATTTGCAAGTTGTTTCCATCTGTAACTTTTATGTATTTATGCCAACACTCATGTTGTATTTCATGATTGTTAAATTGTCATTATTTTTATCAATTTGCTTTGAAATATGCTCATTATTGCAAAAATTATTTTAATTAAGTTTACTTGAAAAGTCTTCTTCTCTTCTTCTTCCTCTTTTCTTCTTCTTCTTCCTCTTCTTCTATTATTCTTCTTCTTTTTCTTCTTCTTTCTTCTTCTATTCTTCTTCTTCTTCTTCTTCTCTTCTATCTTCTTTCTTCTGTCCTCTTCTTCTTCTTCTTCTTCTTTCTCTTCTTCTATCTTCTTCTTCTTCTTCTTCTTCTTTCTTTCTCTTCTTTATCTTTTCTGTCTTCTTCTTCTTCTTTCTTCTTTCTCTTCTTCTTCTTCTTCTATCTTCTTCGTCTTCTTTCTTCTTCTTCTTCTTCTTCTTCTTTCGCTTCTTCTTCTTCTATCTTCTTCTTCTTCTTATTCTTCTTCTTCTACTTCTTCTTCTTCTTCTTACTTTCTTCTTATTCTTCTTCCTTCTCCTTCTTGTAAGATTGCCAAGTGCGAGTTAAATGAGCTTTTTTTGTAATGATATTTTGTTGTGATTTGAAGTTTGTTTCCATTAGTAACTTTATGTATTTATGCAACACTTAGCTATGTTGTATTTCCATGATTGTTAATTTGTCATTATTTATATATGAATTTGCTTTTGAGAATATGTATTATTGACCAAATGATTATTATTTAATAAGGTTTACTTTGAAAAGTCTCTTCTTTCTTTCTTCTTTTCTTCTTATTCTTTTCTTCTTTCTTCTTTTCTTCTCTTCTTCTTCTTCTTCTTCTCTTCTTCTTCTTTCTTCTTCTTTTTTCTTCTTCTTCTTTCTTCTTCTTCCGTTTTTCTTTCTTCTTCTTCTTCTCTTTTTCTTCTTTTCTTCTTCTTCTCTTCTTCTTCTTCCTTCTTCTTCTCTTCTTCTTCTTCTTCTTATTCTTCTTCTTCTTCTTCTTCTTCTTCTTCTTCTTCTTCTTCTCCTCTCATTCTTCGTCGTCGTCTTCTTTTTTCTTCTTCTTTCTTTCTTCTCCTTCTCCTTCTTCGTCGTCGTCTTTTCTTCTTCTTCTTCTTCTTCTCCTTCTCTCCTTTCTTCTCTTCTTCTTCTTCTTCTTCTTCTTCTTCTCTTCTTTCTTCTTCTATCTTCTTTCT
>JZLH01S0054700.1:0-14084 GCA_001188425.1 Eucidaris tribuloides | reverse complement strand
TTCTTTCGTATTATGATTTTCTGAATATATATCTAAGTCAATATAATTTTTTTAACTTGTTCAATTTGTGTTCGTGAAATCGAAACAAATAAATGTGATTGCAATCACTCAAAAAACACAAAAACTGGATTGCTTTATACCTGGCTTGAAATCATCATTATTATTGGTGTTTTATTTATATTGAACCTTGAAAATTGTAGATCTGAACCATATGTATGAGGAGAAAAAACTTTCGCACTGGAAATAACCCATTCTGAATATTATTTTTGACCTTTAAATTTAAAAAATATAGAGACCCTAATCATTTTCAATTTATTCAATTTATTTTATCTCCCATAATTTGTTTAAATCGAATTACTGAAAACAAACTTAAGTCCACAGCACTTCGTATAACAAGGCATATTGTTCAAGTTTTCTTGATGTTCGAGAAGTATAGGTTTTTGGAAATAATTGAACAATTAATTCAAAACGCTCTTTGAACAAAAATTTGACTTTTAAACCTCGAGTTTATTGCTTACGGTCTGTTTGGAAATGAGGAACTGGAGTTATTGAAGTTATACATCAGTTATGCACTATTTTCAATGCATTATGTTTACTTATTATTTGTAGGTTTGAAAAACAAACAGTAAAAAAGGGATTTTGTTTAATATGTTTATATCGACGAGAAAGAAAAGATATGAGGTAAAGTAAATATGATTAAGGAAAATGTATTTGGAGAACATAGGCAAAATGGGGATAACGTCCGAACTTTTGTAATTATGTAGTTTGTCTGCTGAAGTGGCGTTTCATGATTTCATAATAACTTGAAAATTATGGGAAATTAAAGTGACCCTTGAGTATTAATAAATTATTGAAAAAAATATTTGTGTTGGGAAGCATAAGACTATAATAATAGGCCTATAACAATGCCACACTGGAGCATGTTAAATAATGCATATCACATACGGAATAAAGGAAGCAGAACGCACTAGATCAGGAGGGTATTCCAATACTGAAGATAAATATGTTTTCCAAGATGTACACTTTGAACAGATGAGTCTTCAGGCTTAATTGATTTTCAAACATATTTAAACTAATTTCATTGCGGTTTCTCTCCCTTCTGTATAAATCACTATATACACAACTCAAAAAAGTAACTACCCCCTTTTCACACTACATAACTGTTTAACGAAATAAGTTTTAGCAGAAAATTTTGCAGAACATTTCTACCACTTCATTGACTATAAACCTCTGTGTGAAAAATGAGTTGATCCGTTAAGCCATGCTTGAGTGAGCATGCCATTAAAGGCAAAAATCCACTTCAAAGTCACCAGAGTCATCTCTTATTGCCAAATCATGGAAATAATGGTATTTTTTGCTTTCACTTATAAAGTGTGTTCACTCAACCATGACAGTGGTTATACCTCTTATGTATACAACACCGTAAGAATTTCGCTGAAAAATGTATCCGTTTAATTTTTTTTCAATAAACGCAGGTTACAGTTTCACTCAAATGAGGAACGGGCGGAATTTTTAAAGTGAGCTCACTGAAGCGTGAAATATGGCCGAAAGTGCCAAACTGTGTAAGCGGGTCAAACGATAGATGATTAAGCATAAATAGGGTTAATCATTCAACCAAAGCAGTATTGTCCAAATCCTGCATCGAGCAGAATCCTCAAAATGGCCTTGCACATACGTGCCTCACCCATGCAATCACTTGATGGATCAATCACATTTTCGCACAGAAGTTAGTCAATTAGTGCAAAACCCATTGCATTTTTTTTGCTCAAATGTTTCTCAAAAAGTTAGTATTGATGAAAAAGGGCGGGGTAGTGAACCTTTTTTTGTGTTTATATTTATAAGGAATTCATGAATTCTTTTGCTTATTTTGGTCATTAATGTGCAATAAAGAAAATATTATATCTGCAAACAAAAATGTAGTATCGGGAGTCTAAAACCTATAGTAGTATGAAAAAGAAGCTTGTGCTCAGCCATGATGTTTATTGTAAAGTTGGAGGATATAATAACCAGACCGTAAATTTCCTAGAGTTAAGAAGTAATTCAGTGAGATGTCTACAATGTTCTAAAATATGAATCCCTCCATATGCCAGCAGTAAAAGAATTAAACGTATAAGAGATTACACCGTAGCATGCGTTAGCCAGAGGCTAATTTGACGAAATTGTAATTAGAGTTACGGATTCTGTTTGTACACATCACACGCATAGTCCAAGAGATACCATGGATTATTGTTGACAAAAATGACCATGTGTCTTGTTATGAATTCTTGGTAGACATCCTGACACATTTGAAAAGGGATTTCTGAGTGTTCGTGAGTGGTGGCAACGTGACGTCAACGTCAATTACTCTAATTTGACCCCCAAATTCCTATGTATCAGTTTTCTTGCAATATTTCACTGAACAGAATTTGAATTCTTTACTTAGTGTGTCTAATGAAAGATATTAAAAAAAGTATATATCACAGCGATACCCATTGTGATGAAATTGCTTATGTTTTAAAGTCCTCATTTTGGCTTAAAACTCAAAAATGTTCACATTTTTTCGGATTTTTTGTAGCAAATGGCATAAAATAAAACTAATAAGTAAATAAACGGACCATTTGGTTTTCAATACGATATTTACACCTTCAAAAACTTCCCAATATAAATACAAAAGATGACCAAAAAGTAGTCGTCAGGTCAAGCCCCTTAACTGTCGCAGGTCAGGGAAAGTTCGAATGACCTCTAAATTACATTAATATCCTCTCTATATGGTTTTCCTATAAATAAGATCTTAAACAGATGCATATTTTCACATAAGAACGTCAATGAAAGATATCGCAAATAATCTGTCCACCCCTTCATCCCCATTGTTAGCAAATTTGGAAAATTTAAACACTTCATTATTGGGTCAAAGACCCTCAAATTTTACAATTTTTTCAGATTATAGTCCAAATAGGCATGAAATTCAAGTAAAAAATTACATCACTTTGAGTTTGCAATACATTCACACCTCAAAACCTTTCCCGCAATATACATTAAAAGTGATCAAAAAAGATATGTCAGCAGGTCAAAGTCGCCTTCCACAATGTCACTGAACGTTCAATGACCCCTAATCTATAATTTCCCACTAACATTGATTTTTTCTATAATAATTTCTTAAATCATATACTTGTTTTTCCATAATGCGTCAAATGGAAGATATTTGTTATAATATGTCAATGATATACCATTGTAGGAAATTTGAGACATTTAAAGCCCTCCATTTTGGGCCAAAAATATCAAATGTTATTACATTTTTCGCGGATTTCCGTACAAAAATTGGCTGAAATTAAGTTAAAAAATTTTCTAAAACGATTTTGAGTTTTGAAACGTTCACACCTCAAGAGCCTTTCCACAATACTTAGCTACAAGATGACCAAAAAAGTATATCAGCAGGATCTTACACCTTAAATACTAAATGATGAACGGGAAGTTCAATTAGAATTCAATGACATCTATATTAAATAATTTTCGTTATTGGTTTAATAGTATAATAATTCTGTGATGATACCGTAGATAGGATTTTCACATATGTGCGTCGTCAAAAATAAAAGAATTTAGAAGTGATCTATCCGTTATACTCGCCGCCACTTTAATAAAATTGATAAGTTTAATAAATACAACAAATCTTTCTCATAATAATTTACTAAAAATAGGCTTTAATATATGAAGAAAGGCAACGTCCTTTGAGCAAGTAATTAAAAGTTCTACTACCTTTAAAGTCACATCGTCTCTTGTTATTGATTTTCAGCACCAATGTGTACATAGTTATACCTTAATTTTTTAAAATAATGAATATTTGCCACTAACACATAATGACAAACAGATATTTACCGATTGAGTCGGATCAATGATTTTATTTATTAATCAAAGTTATTGTCATGAAAAACATATAAACATTTTTGTCTGGGTTTGAATAAATTCAATCGCACCAAAGTCTTGATGCCTCCAGGACCATAACTGTATTTAAATTGCTTTTTTAACATTGAGGCACACAGGTGATTTTTTTTTTTTTTTTTTTTTTTTTGGGGGGGGGTCCACGCAGGGTTCTTATTGTTTTGATGCAAGATATTTCAAACTAAGATTTGTTTTTCTGTGGAAGATGGCTGTGAGAGCAGGATTACTGTGATTTAAAAAATAACTGTAGAAGTCTATTAATGCCACAGGATGGAGTTTATGCTTTTGAAAAAAATAAAAAACATGTACAATGTCTCCCATAATGGAGTAATTTTGAACTTACAACATGTCACTTTTGGATTTGAATTTGTAGATTCACGACGAAAAAAGTGTTAAACATACATATAACAGTAACAATTATAAATGCATTACGGTACAATATGACACACTAACAGAGCAAACAACAAATAAACTACAACGTCGGTTAAGACATCAAATTAACCACATAATATCAATGGTCCCAAGCAAGATCAACACCCCATATACACCTTTGAATTCTATCACACCAACCCCTTCCTGGGTACTCCTGGATAAATGTGTAAAAATTAACAAAACATTCTTATCATTCACCTCGTTCTCGAATCTGTGAAATCTCCATCCTTCGTATAGCTCCTCTTATTTCAGACAAAACTACTTATGACCAATAATCACTGGAAGAATGTCTTATAAATAGAATATGTAATTGGACACGAAATACAAAAAGATGCGGTCTGAATAAATAAAACAATGTATTATAGCAGAATGAAAACGGTTATGTGTGTGTACTTTGAAGGTGTGTACATCCATATCCAACAATATTTTCCTTCGTTTTTACAATATAACGGGATGACAAAACTGTTACGCCGAACAAGCGGTGTCGGTTGTCTGTGTGGCCTCCGTTGTGTCCCTGGCGCGCGGGGTGCGTTGGGCTTTAATAACATACCTCGAGGGGGGCGTCCGCGCTATGGTGAATTCTGGGAACAGGCTTTGTGTTCTCCCTGTATATTACCGATTTGACAAAAGTTTATTGAAAAGTTTCAAAACTTCAGTAAATTAGACATATTATATTCGACAGTTTCTTCAAACTGCAACGATGTAATCTATACCTCTTCGTTCTTGGAGTAACTACCATAAAAACACATTTTTAAACGAAACTTGATTTTGAAGTTACTTAGAAGTTAATTTCTGGGGACTTAATTTGGCTTCTGAATTTCATAATTCAGCAAACACAACATGAACAAATAAAAGGGGGGAGGAGTAGCTGGCGAGGTGTTAGAGAAAGTTTAATTATTTTATAACTAATATTTTCTGCATAATGATTTTTTTTTAACAAGTTCCCAAACTGAGACGCCCTGTGATATTAGAAGGTGGAGGCCGATGATTTAAGGGAGCAACACCTCATAAAGTTAAGAGTACGGTACATATATAAATTATCAAGTAACTTGAGAAAATGGTTTTTATTACGTACAGAAATGCTCGCGTGGAAGAGTGGAGGAGTGTGGAGATAAGATCAATGATTGTGATCATAATGCATGGAGACTGATGACGATGATTGTGATAATGATGTTAGTGATAAAAATGGATTACGATGCAGAATCATGTGGGGTGGTGATGGGTGACCTCTGACTAAATGGAAAATCTGCGCAGCCAAACTAAACACAAAATACATTGTATGCCAGCAAGTGTCTGAGTAAACATTTAGTTAAAGACACGAGTTTACAATGACACAGTTCCACATGTAACACTACAATCCACCATATGTCGCCCACGCGCTCTAAATTGTCCTTGATAAGGCTTTAAGTGAATCCTGAAGTTGTATTTCGGAAATGATTATTTAGTGCTTTAAACAAGCTGAAGACAATTATGAGTGCTTAGGCTAACGTGGATTCGCCCTGCCTATTTCCTCCATATCTGACTGTTTAATTTAGGCTATTTCATACTCCACTGCAGTGGAAATTTCCAATGGCCTGATGTATATCATAGCATAACTTGGCCAGTGGCATGCAAAACTATTCTAAACTTATTAGAAATGTTTGTTTATTCATTTAAGACTAGTACTATGTACTGACAATTATTTTTCCAGTTATTCCACAATGTAACGATGACAAGAATAGCCAATGGAGATTCAGGGACAGTCTGGTCAAAACATATATCTAACAATACAATAAAACGAATAAAAATAGAATTTTAGCTTATTAATTGATTAAAATATATAGAGCCAAAGAGAATGTTTAAATCGTAAAAGCTTCGCAGGCCCTGGAACCGCCTGCAAGGGACTTCGCGGCTTCAGCGTCATTATGTGCGCTACGTTCACAAAGTTTTCGGTGTCCCCCCCCCCCCATTAAAATTGATCCGCCCCTGTCTCAAGGACATGATAAGCTCACTTATGTACATACCACAGACTTCCATAATTATTTCTTCATCACATCAACTGCTCTCATCGCAATCTTTCTTGCCAATTCGGAAATCAGAATGCACCAAACACACAACACGCCAATTAAGCCTCACCGAACGTCTCATGTCCTTTTGGCATCCTAACAAAAATACTTCAATATAAATGCGTACTTGACATGGTATGAAGCTCAAATGCGATGAATTTCTTCCCAAGAAAATGTCTCATACGCTTTTCTGTAAACGTAAAGCTTTGTTAATAAAGACATAAAATCACTATTATCCACCTCAGTCTCATTAACATATGTCGGTTTAGAAGAGAACTTATTGAATATCTGTGTTACAGTGTAAACTATTTATGTAACAAAAAAAAACAATACTATGCCGGAAAGATATTTGAACACAAGCTTATTAACATATGAAATTATATTACTAATAGTCATGCATCGAGATTATCTATCCTGTGACACACTTTTCTAATTCATAGTTTTCTAGTGCATATAGGCGTACGGTTTTTAGATAACGTAATCATTATTTTTTATTTATTAAAAAATATAATGAATAAATTTCGTTAACTGGATGTTTTTATCCTTTAGGTCAGTGTGCAAAAACTCCGTCTTAAATTGCTTACATCGGGGGGGCGGGCGGTGGGTGGCCTGAAACTGAGTGATTTTAAGTTTTTAAATTTAACGACGATGGCTACTCATTTAGATTAATGTCTTTCACTGACAGTGGCCCCCCCCGTCGGACAGGACGCTCACACTAGGGTGGATGGATTTCAATCTGTCTAGATGGGCGGATCAAAACGTATGCTTCACACAGCACATACACACGCACACACAAGCAGATTCGCACAAACCAGATATGCACAAACACAACATGCCCAAACACACACGAACACACACAACGAGATACACAAAGATACATACTGACGGCATTCAAATGCCACATATGGACATACACATGCACATATCAACAACACACGCGCATGCGCAGGCAATACTGACTGGCTGGCGTATCATAGGCTACAACGATTAACATACATGCGGTAGCCGGCACACAGCATCACACAATGACAACAACAAACACTTGTTTTGCACGCAGATGCAATTATTTTACACTGAATCTTATAATATTCATAGGCTTATAATCCCAAGGCGAATGCGGCAGAACAACGAGCGTTTACCATGCAAAGAAATGGTATCAGGGGGTGTGGCCCCAGTAGAGGGAAAAAATAAATCTTTAGCTCTCAAATACGTTTTCTACAGTAAACCTCACACCACAAAACGGAGTTGCTGGATTCATTCATTTATTGAGACGTAATTGGGATAACAATCCAAAGGCATGAATTTTTCTGGTCATTCCATTCGAAATTAATGGATTTCGCATTGTAATGACAAAACTTCATAAATATCATGATGGAAAGTGGTCTGTTTCTTGCCTCTCCTTTAATCACTGATGCCACACGTCTGCCAAATGGTCATTCAATAATCAGTACATACTCAGGTACTCGATAGACACAACACCGACAGAGATGGCTGAGGATATTTTGAAAAAAAAAATAAACCTCTGCGCAACGCATGCGATGCGGTAGAGATATTTTGATTAGCATTTCAAAAAAACAACACACAAACCAAAAAAAAAAAGCCCTTCTCACTCGCTTTAAAAGGCCACGTATGATTATTTTTACAAAAAATTAAATCGTAAACAGCCAGTTTATACCAGCATCCCCAAAAATGTGAAAATTGAGAGTTTTGGCCCAAAATAAAGGCTTAAATTTTCAAATGTCCCCACAATGGAATATTGATAGATAGATATTAGTGATATCTTTAATTTGACACCCATTATTTGGGAAACACTTATTCCGTTTACAGAATTATAATAGGAAAAACCCAATACAAGGGGAAATATATATATTTAGAGGTCATCGAATCTTCTAGTGACCATTGCCGCAAGGCGCGTTGACCTGCTGACAGTAGTTTAGGTCATCTTGTATTATATATTGTGGAAAGTCTTGAGGTGTGATCTTCAATTCAAATCGTTTATAAAAATTGTTAGCTTTAATTTCCAGCGGCCAATTTGTACCTAAAATCTCGAAAAGTGAACCACATCTCTGATAGTTATTGGCCGCAAAATGAGGGCTTATAATATAATTCCTCCAATTGAGTTATTCACAGATTATAACAAATATTTCCATTTTGACGCCTATTATGTGAAACCGGTACCCTCCTTTTAGATTATTGAGTAGAAATCTATGTTAGGGAAAATTTAAGGATTTTAGGGGTCATTTGAAATTATCAGGTGACATTAAGGCACTGACTGCCTGTGACGTACTTTTTTCAGTTCATGCTTTATGTATATTGCGGGAAAGTTGGTGCTTGTCAGTGTGTGAGAATGTGTATGCCAGAAGCTCAAAATGTATTAAGTTTACTTGAATTTTCTGTACACTCTTTGAGCTATAAGCTGAAAAAAAGTTAAAATTGAGCGGGTTTTGACCCAAGTAATGGATGTGTTTTAGATTTTCCAATTTTGCTGCACATGGGATCACCATTGGACATTTATATTAGTGATATCTTTCATTTGACGTCCATATGCTGAACAAACTATGCATCGTTTTAAGATTTATTATTAGGAAACTCAATATAAGGAAATATAAATTTAGATGTCATGAACTTTTCTTAATTGACTGCGGCATTACGCTTGACCTGTCCGTACATACTTTTGCTGGTCATTTTTTAGTATATTTATGGATGAAAAGTGTTTCGATGGTTTTTAGTAATTCGTATTGAAAACGCAAATCTTTTTATTTATCGTATTAGTTTTATTTTAGGGCAATTTGGTGACAAATCCGTAATAAAAATTGTGAAATTTTTGAGTTTGTAGCCAGAAATATAGGACTAACAAAATCAAATTCTCGATCACTCAATGTGAGTATCGATTATAAATATGTTTTATATTTTCATTAGACACCACTGACTTAAAAGTTCTGAATATCTGTTCAGGAAATATATGCAGAAAAATGAGTACATCGGAATTGGGGTCGGTCCAAATTAGAGTCACTGTGACGTTCTACGTCAACGTTCACACCCCGGCATCAAGAATGCACTTTCAAATGTCGTCAAGGGATGTTCTACCAATATCATAACAAGACACCTGGTCATTTTTGTCAAATAAATTCGTGACTATCTCTTGGACTAGCACTATAACCGAGCTGCTGAGTCTGGTAACTTCTGAACTTCACGATATCCAGAATACTATAATAGCAATAATCTGATGTGGTACGTTACAAAGTGTGAAATAACTGTTCTGCACTGGCTTTATAATAATAGCGAATAATACTACAATACATTTATAAAGCTCAAAATTGCTGAAGCCTATAAGCGCTTAATAAATATTCAGATCAATCTAGAAGATTAATAATTTAAATAGATTTTTTTTTAAAACATTGTTATCGGGAAATGGAGTAAATTCTCAATAAAGTATTGGGAATTAACTGGTCATGAGTGACCCATCAGGCTCGAAAATTTTGTGCTTCTTTATTTAAAAACCGGGAAAGGGTATAGGTCTTCATGAAATAATAATGGTCGTGGGCAAATTAATAAATTTGATTCATTTGAAGGAAAATGAATGTAATTGATAATAAGTATAAAACGGGAAGCGATTATGAGTTTTGCAAGAAAAAAAAATTGTTAAATGAACACGACAATCATTCATTGGAACACCTTTCACACTATGTCGATGAAGTTTCAGACAATCGTCACTTTAACACTCAAAATCCTGCAGTGATATACTGTGGGTTAACTCGGGGGGGGGGGGGTTAGCCGAGTCGCTAACCCGAATGCGCATTTTTTGCGGTGGAATTAAAGCACTGCTCACGCCAAATGTACGGTATATCCTAGGGGTACTGAAATGTTAGGGTTTGTTTTGTCGATTTTTGTGTTATCGTAACCAATTTCATTAATGTATTAATCAAATTGCCATTTTCACGTTTATTTGAAAAGTAATATGTTTTGCATATATGCCATAATTACTTAAAAAGCTCGGGGAAATTTTGGGAAATTTTGAAACTTCAAAATGAAAAACATGTTTTGTGATGTATTCTCTCAAAAAGTAATTTGAAGTAATTTATACTGTAATGTGAGCAGAAACGGAATTATGTAAGTGTTTATTCAGGCCCACAGACAGGATTTCTCAAGGGGGATGCGTGTAAGTCAAGATAACAGACCTTTGACAGGGGCCGTGGAAATAGCAGTTTCATGAGGCTCTTTCTTCTTGCTAACTCTATTATTTTAGTGAAATGGAAAATACAGCAATGAATCATATAGTAATTAAAAACCACCCCACTTTCAAACTTTTTGCCACTTCCGAAGGTGCAATTGTCTGTACAATGAAATGCTGATGGGAGGACATTTCATAACATAGTGATAATTTGTCGGGGTCGCCTTGAAGCTCTCGGGTTCTATATTGAATAATGAGCTTATTTTGACCCTCTGATAACACTATATATTACTTTGTAAAATGGTCAATCGACAATAATTAAAAAACCACCCCACTTTAAAACTTTGTAAATGGTATAAATTTTGTATTATGAACTTTAAACATTAAACATGGTGATAAGCTAATAAGCTAAGCTAATAAATTAATAAGCTAATAGCAGTTATATGATCATATTTTGACCCTCTGTTGTTTCGGGAAATGAACAGTCATTAAAAACTATAATTATTACGACACGTTATTTTGAGAAGGTGAGCTTTCATATGGTGGAGGGGTACGTACAGACCTGTTATCTAGGTTATATAATCCTTCGATCCGATTTGAATTTAATCTCTGAATATTAGCTCACTACATCACTCTCGATTTGAGTATCTTTGCCCCGTCTGCATGTTTCGTGAAATACAAAAAGGTGCTGAACTGAAAGTGGCATCCCTGCCGCAATTAACCCCGTACCCCCACACCCCTGCACCCCACACCCACACCCCCACACCCCACATCCCCACCCCACCCCCACACCACACCCCACCCCACACCCCCGTAGTTACGCTACTGAACACCCGTGTCCAGGAACAGGGTGTTCTCCTTTTGACAGTACGCGAGAGAGCGGGTTATATATACAAACATTTCTCAGAATTTTAGAGAAAATAATATAAAATAATATAAAACGATATTTTTTTTAAAAGTGGCTTTTCCCTGTATAAACATAGGAATCAATCAATCAATTGATTTTAAATCAGAAACAATGCTAAGTTCACGAGCTGAGTCATAGAAATAGGACATGACGGGTTGGAAATCACAATAATGGATAACCCTTTCTTCACGACATCCCATCACATCTCCTGGACTAATACCATGACTCATTTTCAGTCAAAATATCAATACTCCCACTTTCGCTCACAGGGTGACATTTAAAGATGGAAGATTGTCAAGGAAATGAAAATAAAGGAGATTATCACTAACATTAGTCAGCTTGGAAGTTAAGTTACCGAAATAATTGTTAGACTGACATTACTGATGTACACACTAAGAAAAATAGGTTCAACTTTGCACCTTTAAAGGTGCAAACCAATGTCACACTGGGAGCACATTTACGGGTGCAACTTTGCACCTTTCAGACCTTTAAAGGTGCAAAGTTGCGCCTTAAAGGGTGCACCCAGTGTGAAAGGTGCAATGTTGCACTCGTAAAGCTGCTCCCAGTGTGACATTGCTGAAGGTGCAAAGTTGAACAAATTTTTCTTAGTGTGTAGGCCTACATGCCATCAGTTTGAAAATAGTTGAAAACGTTAGGTATGTTTTCACCGAACAAGTCATTGATAACTTTTCAGGTTTCAATCATTTTACATATTACATATTTGAACATCGCATCATAATACTGTCTAGAAAGCGGAAGGTACCATTTTTAAGAGTCTTTGGTATGACCCGACCGGGGCCGAACCCGCGACCGTCCGTGCGTGAGGCGGACACTCTAACCAATAGGCCATCGCGCCTAGAAAACGCAAAAAAATTTCATGTCTCCGGTACCTTCTGATCGGTCCAGGCATGAAAAGTTACAATATGCTTGTCAAGTATATCGTTAAATGATTTATTATGTGAACTTATATCACTGTATATAATATATTAGGAATGTGGTTTCATTGCAAGATATACACATTGCCAGCACTGCGCTAAGTTGTGTTAAAGGGAGAAGGAGCCAGCAACTAACAGGCATAAGTTAAGAAAAAAATTGAGTTCTTACCAACCAATCAGACCGCACGTGCACTGGTCTGGAGCTGACCATGCGTGACCGATGTATGCCACCCGACGCGTGTTAGTCGCGCCGTGGTACTGTATGCACTGTTTGAATCGATAAGCTCCTCCCCCTACAGCTGTTTTTGCAAGTTTTACCCCGGGTAAAACTTGCAAAGACGTAAAATAAACACAAGTTAACTAATTTATAGGGCCTTACTGAGAGTGAGTATCACACAGTACCCCTTATTTAGGCTGTCTTTACCAATGACATTGTTATTCTTAACTTATGCCTAGTTGCTGGCTCCTTCTCCCTTTAAGCCAGGAACCGGGAACAGGAAGAAAGGAACCGTGCCCTCCTTGATCTTTAGCCTTTTGTGGTGGAGATATCAAAACAAACAGAAATTTGGAAAACCCCTATTTCACGGAATTTTGCTTATTTCTAGGCAGATAGTTGTCGTCACCCGTTGATGTCAGATTAACAATAGCATTACACACTGACGTCATAATAATCTATTCGCGTATATCCTGACCCGACCTAATTATAAACAGCTAGTGCTGCTAACCTCTGCTGACCAAAAAACATATAGTGATGCACAACAAAATTCATATTTTGAAGGCAAAACATATTTCAGTACCACAATGGGTATACACATATACTATAGTATGTTACATCAAATTTAAGGAAAACATATTTTGCATTTGAAAATAATATTTTCGTACTTTGGAAGAGAAAAAATATACCAAATATCATTAAAATATACTAGTTGGCAACTTTCTATAAATAAAGCCTGCATTTGATGTTTTCGCCCTTGATAAAAATTTTCGATCTGAAAGAATTAAAGTTTTTTTTTTAGTCGAATGATTTCTGAGTTGCGTATGCATGCGTCTAAAAAAATGTGCAAGTGAAAAGCGCTCTGTTTGGCAATTAAAGATACTGTTGTAACATGATAGTTACAACAACGTCAAGGGCAAAGTCTCAGCTTTGCCTTTTGTTTTGTTCAGTGTGCTTGTTTTAATCCTGAGATTGCTCCACAATGTTAAGTTTTGTATTTAAGGCCCAAACTCACTTGGAAAGTTCAACCAGGTGTATACCCCAGGCAGGGCTGCCACTCAAAATTTCATTTCCCCCTACGGACACTGCTTCCCTCCTACGTTCTAACAACCCACGTTTCCATCTATTAAACTAAGTTTTCACCTGCATAAGTTTACCTTTTCCCCTACAAAAATAAGTTTTCCCCTGTAATAACATGAGTGAATGCAGGAGATTTATCTTAAAGGTATTGGCTAACATTTACCACAGTTATAAAAATCTGAGCTACATGATTGCCCATGCTACCATTGTCTTTGATAAGGTCTAAAAATGACGCCCTGAAAAAATTGTATTTCAAAATAATTATTTAGTGCTTTAAAAAAAGGTGAAAATCGTAAGTTGATCGGATTCACCTGCCCATTTTCTCCCATAGACTTACTGTGTGTACACCTACGCTATTAAAAACTCGCCCCGAGTTTTAATTGTT
>JZLH01S0054688.1:30847-43707 GCA_001188425.1 Eucidaris tribuloides | reverse complement strand
GATATGCTTGTAGGCATCCCTGGATCATATGTTGTACATGTACATCCAGATGTTGCCATTGATGAATGGCATTGAATGCACCTGCTTAAAACTAGTAAGCATACTTTGACCAATAACTTGGAAATTTGAATTAATCCATTTTACAGTTTTTGGAGGATAAAACACTATCACTATATAAGAAGAAAGAAAAAAATAAGTTATCTTGGACAGTATTTCATTTTTATAATCACAACTTATCACTTTTTTCCATTGATGTCCAGCCCTAATTTAATATTTGAATAATTTATGCTGTAAACTTTTCATACCTTAAAAAATATATGCTTTAGTAGAATATGGTATGGTAGTTGTAAACATCTGTGAAATCTGTGTTCTTGCACTAGTATACAGTCTGTATGTGCCTTTTTTAATTGTATAAATATGCAGTTGCTTTTCATATTCAACAGGCAGAATGTATTTAAATAGTATTTTGCTTTGAAGTCACAGTGAGATTACATACATGTAGTCACAATAACTTTGGGCTGGAGTAGCAGTAAATCCCCCTCCCCCCCCCCAAAAAAAAAAAACATGAAATTAAACAGGGAGCAAAATTATAGAATATGCAAAGGACATGCTGTACATATTCTACTCATGGTTACGGGGAGATGCAGTATCTTCCTTTTATCTTTTCTTGTTTGGTCCATATCATATCTCTTCATTGTTTCCCCCCTCTTCAAACCTTGTTTTGCCTGACCTGCTACCCACTCTTATTTCCCCTCCTCCCTCCTTGTAGTTAACATGTTCTCCCTCTCTGTCTCCTCCTCAATTTAATTACCATGCTCAAGGGGAGAGGAAGTAGTGAAAGACAGAAGGAGAGATGTGCCAAAGCCAAGTAATGAAATACAAATCAGTGCCTTGTGTTAGGTTCCTTCTTATTAAAATAGCTTGGAGATCTGAAATTCTTGATTCAAGGTTCAACATTTGAAAGTCTAACCTAACCTCTGAGCTGTGCATACTGCGTTTTTGTGGGGGTGGGAGGGGGGATGTGATACAGCTTACAGCATCTTACAGATGAATCCATGCCAAAAACATGGATATTACTGTACCTTACCCTGCTTTGTTTTACTTTTTTCTTGAACTCTGAAAGGGATTGTACTTTGAAGAGACTGCATCCTGAAATTAGAACAGTGTGATTTGATATCCAAGCAGATTTAGGGCATGAACCTTTTACTTGTACAGCTCCTGTTCTAAATTATCTCGCACCTCCCTCACGATTAGTGTATATCTCTTGAAAAGTATTTCTGCGTCGATCAGTTCGGCATCTTGTAAACATCTTCCAGGAAGAATTGACTCCGCAAGGTCTCTGAAAAATCTTCAGTGTTCAATAGCTGCTGGCGTTCTACCTCCCTTCAGTGGTATCTTTGTCTTTATTTGCGTGAAGTGCCTGTTTTTGTTTCTGCTTTCAAGGAGGATTCCTGTGGGTCACGTAATTTGCATGTAAATCTTGGGGGCTTCATTCTTACTTGTGCTTCCACGCTACACACCAATGCCTACGTAGTAACATCTCTGCAAATGTTGATTTGCCAATAAAAAAAAAAATCGCTACAGTAGCACTGCCTCAAGTTTGGTTGCCATGGCGATATTTGCTGATGTCAATCATTTGTCAAACGTCAATTGTTCAACTCTCGAAAAAACAAGTGGAAACCTTGTTTCTCTACTTAGTGTTTGATTTGGCCTCTAATCCAACAGTGGCTGCTCAATTTGAAATGAAGTGAGCTCTGTGTAACCCTCTGTCATGCCTATCCTTCTTCGACACTGCTAGAAATTATCTCTTGGATGAGCACACTCTATCTCTGTGCCTGTTCCTGTGTGTTTGTCTCTCCATGCTTTTCTCTATCCATCCTGTCAGTGCACTCTTATCATGTCCGACTGGTGCCTTTTCAATGAGTGATATATGAATGAAAAGTGTGACAGTACTTGAATTTGTATTACACTTTTACATGAAGTAATAGCCCTCACTATTAAAATCAATCAATAAAACTGGTACATTTTGATCAGTTATTTTCCTGTACATTCAACATTTTGTCACTTTTGGGTGAAATGGGAAAAACATTTGGGAAAAAATGGATTTGTATTAATTCAAAGTAGATTGGAATAAATAACTTCACAAAATTTATTATAACTTCAGAAGTCAGGGTTAACAATCTAATAAAAAGATAGATAAATGGTATTAAAGCTATTATACAGGCTGTACAAATATTATGAAGTTTATAGTACCTATACACAGGTTAACACAGCTATAGATTTACAAAGCATGCACATTTTTTGGAACCACATCACATAGGCCTATACAGTGGTGTGTCATCATGGCATTAGTGCTTTATCAAAACACTCATCTTATTTTTGTCTTTCAAGTTGATCCAAGGCCACAAAAGCAGTTTTGATAGTCTCCCCAAAGTTTAGATATAATTAGGTTGAAAAACATGACCTTTTGACGAAGGGATTTGAAAAGAAACCGATAGTTGTTTGATCTGTCAATTCCCAACGAGGTGCTAATAACCTCTGGGATGAAGTTTTATTCCTGTCTGCCCGGGAGGATTGTCTTAGGTCTGACCTTGGTATGCCAAATATGCAATAATCATTTTCTGCAGTCCATATCCAGCGCTCTCTGATAATGACATTGAACAGTTAGTGCCAATTACTTTGTAGTATTTACTTTGAATTGTCAGCTTTCATTATTGCCCCTTACCATAAACCCAAATAGAAATGTGTTTTAAAGGCAATGAAGTTTTGGTACTTGTAAATAATGCAAAATGAAATTTTCTTTTATTGTGTTTTTAGGTAGACTGATCTTTCAATTTTCTGAAAATCACCTACTTGGAAATGCTTAAATTTTTGAGAAATCAAAATAAAAAGATGAATATGCTGGGGACCTCAACTTTTTTGCCATAACAACTGTACAAAAGTATCCTAACATCTGCTTGCTGATAATTTAAAATTTACAGTATTTTAAATACTTTCCGATAGTTTTTTTTTTCTGGGGTGTCAATACAAGACTATGAAAGTGGAGTATTGCCAGGTCCTTAACCCATTGCATACGGGAATTGGATGGGCCCTGTATAAAGTCTATATGGAGATATACATAATCTCGTAGTCAACGAATTAACATGTAAATATTAATTTTGTTGATTTTAATTGATTACTTAATATCTTATTTACACACAAGTATAATAGTACAAAGATTTTAAAGGTCCACTCACAATGCAATGTAAACATACTTGATTGTATTGAAAAATATATTGATTTTCCTTTTGTTGTGTGTAAACCTTGGCACATCAGTATATTCATTAATTCATGTACAATGTATGTGTCTGTATTGTAACACTAGCTCTTATTTTTGTGAGTGAACTATTCTCTCTTGGTACAGTGGCCCTTAAATACTGGATATTATTAGAAATTACTGGTACTCTTTTCTCGCACATGAAATATTTTAACCCTTTGGGTTCAGACTTTCTGAGATGCTGGTTTCATTCAGGGACAATATTCTGTATTAATTTAAAACTTCAGACGTTTGTATGCAATTTCCTAATTTGCATTAGATTAAAAAACTATATATTCTTGTCTGACATTTACACTGAGTGTAATATTCATCAACTGTAAGTGATTGTAACTATCAAAATTTATGCTTAAATATAGAAATGGGTTATTTTATGTAAGAATGTTGTTTGCTGGGCAGCAAATGCTGTCTACCATCCCCAAATGTTAATGACAGGCCTCAATATTGATTTATATTACACTGAGCTAGATTTTTCTGGCAGTAGTCTGAGATTAATGAAGACTGTGATAGATTATAACTAGTATGTCATCGTGTTCGCTGAATTTTTCATGCTGATTCAATTTTCACCAGTTCTGCAACCAAACAACCTCAATTTTCACCTCCAAATGTGCCTGTAGGATTTAAATGAAACACAAAATCATAGATACAGAATCTCTTGTGAATTTGTTGTCTTTAGCAAACTTTCAAAGCATCTGTATGCAAAATACAGCATTTATAATATCTGTAAATCATAAACATGGCAAATGCATATATATCGTACCAGATATAGCACAATTAATGTTATGGGAGGCTTGTCCATGAAACTTCAGCTTTACAATCCTTTTTTCCCTTGCGACTGAAATTTGAGATTGACAGTTATGAAAATATATTTGTTAAATTTACCATGTAAATAGTTTACTGCCACTTTTATTTTCGTCATTCCATCTTTAAAACCAATGTTATGCTTTGTTGGTAAGTCTATCATCGATTTTCATGCAACACATCAAATTAGGCCACGCTAGATGCAAAGGCGCGCTGGGTTGTAAATCTTTTGTTAGGTGAGCTCTGGTATGGGAGCGGAATGCTGTAATTGGGTCTTTGGAGTGGATTGACACAGTGACACTTAATAGGGGTGAGGAGATAATTACCAACAATATTTGGTCGTCAAACTGTTTGCGCGCTGTCGCATCGGGCATCTGCGATTTAGAAGAAGTTTCATGCAAAAAAATTAACTAGCAACAGTGGCAATTAGGTTTATGTTTCATGATTCTGCATTTCATACAGTATATGTGGAATCTCAATATAGCAACTGAATTCTCCCTATCACACATAAATAACAGGCTAACATTGAGTGCATCATACGGGCGCACAATCGATTTGCCGACTTGTTCAATTCTGATATCTCATTTGAACTTTAAAAAGTGTTATATTTAAAAACCGTGTTGTGTTCATGATTTTGCAATCACATTGTTTCACCTTATTTTTTACTGTTAGGATAGATAACAGTTTCATTCATGTTTACTGGAAGGGAACCTTTCTCATAATAACAAGAATTTAGGTAGGCCAAAAATAAGAAACAGATTGACTGTATTAATGATACCACTTTCATTCTAAGTTGGCTTGGAAGTAGACAAGTCTACAAAAAATTCCAGAACATTGATAGCTTTTGCTGATATCAGCGAATAGCCAGTATTAGCAGTGGGGAGAATTTTCGGCTGTCATGTGAAAGACTTGTGTTAGAAAATGTGCTACCATCTCTTATTTGACAATGGCTCTTTTCAGTTTTACTTGGTACTATCTTGACCTGATCTACAAATTCCCACATACTCTGTATGCCCATTCTCATAAAGGCTTCAAGTTCTTGTACATTTTCAATATATGCCATGACCTACTTCAAGCTTGTTAGCACTTCTATTTGAGTCTCGTTAGATAAGATCATCGCAAAGAGATTTCAATCTTTGAGTGCCATCCCACCATGCATTTTTGCTGTGTTGTGTGACTGACAGTGAACCACTGAAAGTGGGCATACCCTTCACCACACAGAGAAGTTCCAATTAAAGAAAGAATTGTGTGATTTCTTGCTAGAGTGATAGAGTATAAAGACTGCCAAGGAAAAAATTAACCAAACAATTTACTGGTACTACAGAATTTCCAAATTGCTTTAAAAGTAGCACGTTTGAATGATGACAAAGCTTTTCAATCTGCAACTTGTCAGGTTATCACGCAGATATGATCAAGTAAAAAAAAACTATTTATACTGAAAGCTAAAAAATGAAAAGGGGTATTCTCTCATTTTTTCCTTCCAGATGAACGAAGTAACACAGAATTTTAAATAATCTGTTGTCAGTTTACATGTGAAGATATTGCAGCATATATATTTAACCCGTTGGAGACGATTTGATTTCACTATAACACACATTTTACATAGACCCCTACATGAGTTAACTCGTTCTTAGTTTCTAACGGATTAATATATTTTCTTAACTACAACTACTGTGTAGGTGGATATGTCAAGTAATGTTATGATTGTGGAAAATTGTGTGTCTAAATGTGGTATTTTTATACACAGCAATTTAAAATTTGTGATATTGGTAGGATAGTTATACTTTGGTATGTTTGAGTGTGAATATGGTGATGGAATACATTTACTGTACATACCAACAGAATAAACTCTTAAATAAAATCCCTTAAATCTGGACCACTTAGTTTAGATTGGAGCTTATTTCTGCCTTAGTATTTTAGCACGACAGTTTCTTGTAAGGGTTGTCTAGAATTTATTGGGTAATTCCATCATTTGTGGACATTTTCCTATTCTGACTGTGAAAATATCCTTCATGATGCTTGGAATCCCCTGATTGCAATATTCATATGGTTGAATCACTGCCTGTCTCATAATCTTTATCTTCCCACACATCTAGTGTATGCAAATCCACACTGGCCAAGCTTATTTAATGTATGCAAATTTGTGAAATACAGGAGAATTACTCAGAATCTGATCACTAGATAAAACAGCATTTTGGTTTGAAAATGCTCAAGGCAAAACAGTTTGATGGGAAGGAAAGTAACAAAATATTTTAAAGTCTTTTGAGAAATTGCTGGCATGAGAAGATTGTCCATACTGAGGGGACTTTTCTAGAAATATGATCAGAATCACATCACCCAGCAGATATTGGGTAAATATATGGATACAAAAAGAGACTAGAAGGGAAACCTCAGTAATGATTAAGGCATAATTTAGTTCAAAAATTGTTACTAGAATTTATTGTCATTTTAACAAAATGTGCACATGATGTAACAATTCACAGCGTATTGATCATTATTAGCTCTGTAAACACCATTCATGGCCTCCTCTTTCAACCAGCAAATTTTGTACAGTGTTACATGTATTTAAACTGTACATGTATTTATTTTTTCGCCAGTCATTGTTTTGATTCAAGACAAGCTCTATTGATTGACCTGCAGCAAAGTTCAATAACTCGAGCTAATCATAAGCCCCTTGTGAGACTTCTTTCTCGTCTCAAGTATTACTACAAGTGCTTTGACGATGACAATTCATAGTACTTGTGCAAATGGCTCACAAATAGCAGCAGTTATTACAGCATTCTGTACGAAGTAAGTACCTTTGGTCACTGATGGTGATTTATCAATGTGGAATTGTGTCTTTAGAAAGCACTTGAAATTTGTAATCGTAATATTCATAGCTTGTATACAAAGAATCGCAATGATGATAGAACGGAAAATGTTGATCGCCATGGTAAGAATGATGAGAGAGTTAAGTTAACCAGTTTTAACACAATGTAGCAAATGTAACCATTTGGTTTGCTACATTGTGTGACAACTGGTTAAGTTTACTCTCTGATCAATAATGATGATGATAATGCTGATGATGCTGATGACGATGATGTTGGTGATGGAGATGATGGTGATGATGGTGATGTTGGTGATGATGTTGATGATGATGATGGTAATAATGATAATTATGATAAATAAAATAATGATGATAATCTTCATCCATTGCCCGTGTTGCAATCACTGAGATGTTGAGGCATATTTTTTTTTTTTTTTTGGGGGGGGGGGTTGTGTTTTGTTTTGTCTTTTTTTTTTATTCTATGTTTTCTAATAAATGTGATGTCCATGTTTCCCCTGGACATGGTAACTGCAAGTCACAGTATGGAATCAAATGTGTGGGGCCTTAAAAATATGGAAATAAAAGAAATATTATATACTTGTTGTAAACTTTGATTATAAATAGTGGATACAAACATTTCCCACAATGCAGATGTAAACTACCGAAGAATATTATTGGTGTGATATAAAATTTTTATTTAAATGGGTGGATGTATTTGATACACTGAATTAAAAAGACAGATTTTTGGAAAAAGGATTTTTTTTCCTTCGAAGCATATCGTACTGTTGTCTGTATTTCTAATGTACAAGACCCTGTGAGAGATAGAATACAAGTATGTTGTCACTCCGAGAGGTGAATCACCTACATGTACAGTATCGCCTGCATATATCTGAAACAACCGTGAAACAGGCATACATGTCCAGATTTGGTGTCTAACCGTGGAGTTGCTAAATGTTACATCAAGTGGAAAGCTACTCGAGTGCAGCGTCCTTATGAAGGCTTTTTTCCTTCCATCTTAAACTACAAAATACTCCTGAAATGTCTTTGAGTTATGATACAGAATCTGTATTACTTTCATCCATCCCTTTGGGGCAAGACTTTGTTATCCAACAAGGAAGCCTACTTCTAATCCAACCCACACTGATCCTAGGATTGCAGAGAGGAGGAAAAAAAATAAGTCACTTCAAATTATTGACAAATTTTGCCAGCAGGGATGTATAGGATCTATATACCAGCTCTAACATTATTACTTCATGTAAGCTAGTGTAACAGATAAAATACAATTGTATCCACAAATAAAGTAAGAGGTAATATAATGTAATTGAATTAATAATAAAATGAATAAGAATAATCCATATAGTTTTTGATATAGATGTGATGATCAAAGTTACATGAATTAATATAGATGTTTGGTAATTCATAATTATAAGTATAATATTTGTAATGTATATTAACAGGTAGCTATAGTACAGAGGTAATGTTCTACTCTCCAGACAGGAAGTAGAGACGGGGTGATTGTTCCCTGAAACATTACATCATGGTATTCCCTGGAATTAGACATTCCTTAGTGCTGACCTTAGAGAGGGGAGTTATGACGTAGTAGGGTGAAGGTATACTGACCTACCATGGCAACTGGATTGCCATATAAGGAAAATGGTCAACAGTCACAGTACAGACTCAATGGTAGGAAGACATGATTTTAATGTTGACTTATGAATATGCAGATAAGCAAAAGGGAGATGTTTACCTAAAATGGTCATTCACCAATATTGTTTCTCCACCATTTCCGATTATTTGTTCCACCATCTCTTTCCACATTTGGAAGTGAGGGTAACAATGACCACATGAATGTCATGTTATAGGAATGTCAGTTTATAGTTAAGTAGACAGGCTTTTGCTAGTTAGATTCATTCGAGAGCAGAGAGCTCCAGACTGGGGTCTGGGCCGAGGCCTTCCTCGGCCCCAGCCACCCAGCGTTATCATGTTTATTTCTCCGAGAGCGTTGTAGTTTTAGTTAGGGTTCCGGTTCTGTATCAGGCCGTCGAAAAGACCCGTATTCGAATGTGCTATTTTCCGAGAGCGTTGTAGTTTTAGTTAGGGTTCCGGTTCTGTATCAGGCCGTCGAAAAGACCCGTATTCGAATGTGCTACTTTCCGAGAGCGATATGTTTTAATTAGGGTTCCAGTTCTACTTTAATAGGCTGTTGACTATAGACCCGTTAGCCAAGTGTTGTTAATTATACTCTGCGTTATCCGAATGATGTTATCAAGATCCCGCGCCTTCTACATTGTACTCTACGATTTATCTTGTGCTGCGCCACAACTATCTTCATCTTTGGACAATAAAGGCTTCGAACTTCTACTTTATATTTTTGTGCTTTAAGTTATTATCCATGTATCGTGTATGTTGATGACTGTGACCTGTGCCGGCCCGCTACCGAAAAACATTTACTAAATAGCTAAGGTTCTATCATCCGAACAATACATCGTCATAGTTAAATGAACACCTCCACATTCATCGGAACATTCACACCATCATACAAATATTAGAACCTTACACTAGTAGTCCTCTAGAATACCATTTTAAGTCATGTAAACATGCAGATGGATCATACAGGCCTGCGTATGTGGTTCAGAGGGAAAAAAATCACTGTGTAATTTGCATTTTATTTGTATCTTATTATTTTGGGGATGGAAAATAAATCTGCACAAACATGTTACCTAGGGTTGGCAGATTAAAATCAAATGGCAAATTTTAACCAGTGACTTTTCTTGCCCCCCAAAATCATTGATTTCAGTTTATGAAAATAAAAGAAATTCATACAAAATTGGTCATGTGCAGAAATGATAGAAAAATCATGAAAAATTTCAAGATTTGATTTTTTATTTCAGTTTTTGTAAAAAAATGAAAACATTAAAGCCACTGGCTAACATTTACCACAGTTAGAAAAATATGAGCTACATAATCCTCCATGCTCCAAGTGTCTTGATAAGGTCTATAAATGAAGCCCTGAAAAAATTTGTATTTCAAAATGATGATTTAGTGCTTTAAAACATGAAAATCTGCAAGCATTCAAATTGACCGGATTCACCTGCCCATTTGCTCCCACAGACTTACTGTGTGCAGATCTAGGCTATTTTATCATCCACTGGAGTAGAAATTGTTTATTAATGCATACCTTGCCATTGGCAGCATAACTTTCCAAACTGTTGTATTCCAGGGTGTTTATTTGTCCATTTGAACACCACTATGTAGCTCAGATATCAAAGTTTGACAATTTTTTTAAAATTGAAGCGCTCCACAATGTTCCTATCACTTTAACCCGTTGAAGACAAGTGACGAGATATCTCGTCGCGAGGTCTATGGGAAATGCGTATTAAAGCAAAAACAAATCGTCTCCAACGGGTTAAGAAAATATTAATGTTAAAGTCTTGTATATGATAGACTGATTCATACTATATTAAATCAACCTCTTTCCTCATTTATGGGGCCAATGTTTGGGTTGATTATTAAATAAAAAATATATTTAATAATTTTAAATTAAAAAAAACTATTTTAATGATAAAAATCATTTTTAATCATAAAACTCATCAACGCGATATGTTATGCCATCTCCTGAGACGAGTATTAAAGTTCCAAAGTGAAGACCTGATTCAACAAAAGTAAACATGTATTTACCTGTAGTTTAAACACAATCATTAAGAATTACTTTCTAAATGCAGTCAAATATTCTTGAAATGTAATTTTAGTTTGAACAAATCTAATTACAACTTAACTTGAAACACCCCATTTGGAAACCCCACCCTCACGAAATAAGGAAGGGGGGAAACGATGGAATGTAGTTGCCACACTGAGACATTGGTCTTTTATCATATTACATGTACTTCAATTCTCCTCGAGTCTTGTTTGCTCTTGATGTAGCAAGGAAGAAAAAGCAATGTGCATATCTACCAATCCTCCACCTGATTCTATTCAGTAGTTCTCATGTTCTACCACCCTCTCCTCCATTCCATCTCTAAATTGGTTGTAAATCATAATTCCGATATGTCCTTCACCTGTTACAGCGGCTTAAGTTGCATGTCGAAAGAATACAATATTCTGACTAATCCCCCGATATGAAGATTGCTGCGCAGGAATATTTTAACACGCCGTACATCAATTAAGAGAAGCCACTTCCAGCGTTCGGACAAGCCAAAGTTGTGGTACCGCATACAGATGCGGGCTTTGCAACGCAACTCTAAATTGCTAATCCTGTTAGTCTCAAAATTATGCATCATTCGGAGGATAATCCCCCAACTTTACTCCCTTCCTCCCCTCTCAGCCGGGGCTAAAGTACTTTTCCATTTTTGTCTGTTTTTCCTGGGGCGTGCATTAATATCAGATGATATTTAAGGCTTAAAGGTGGGAGGAAAAAACATACAAGAGTTTGCCTAATGTTGTTGGAATCCAATTACCCATGTCTGAATGCCTGAATGGATTGTAGAATAGAAAAAAGTCCCTCCTACATGTAATATGAATGAATTATTTGTGTTACTGCATTTTAGACATTAGGTAACATTTGTATTGGAAGATTTCTAAGACTTACTGGAGATATATGCTTGTTGTAGCATGGGTCCTTGAATTGTATAGGTACAGTGTATTAAATCTTGAGTTTCATTGCAATTATTTCCATTTCCAACACAAACTAAAACAATAAAACAAAATGAAATAATGAAAACTTGACAAAATTTCATTCTACACTATTTACTTATGAACTAATACTGAAATAATGAAATGTTGTATTTCATTTCATTCTTGTTTTTCAATTTCTGATCATCAAATAAACAAAAAGATATAAAGAAAAACATGACTCAAGTTTAACAAATACTATTAAACTAAATATATAATATTGGGAATAAAGTACAAACTGAACCTTTTTGTTAAAAAAGAATGTTGGAAATGTATAGGACCTTCTGGAAGCAGAGTAAGTATTTGTAAATTGAAGGGACCTGTAAGTAGAACACACAGGTGTGCACATACACACACACACACACACACACACACGCACACACACACGCACGCACGCACGCACGCACGCACGCACGCACGCACGCACGCACGCACGCGCGCGCGCGCGCGTGCATGCATGTTTTGCATGTTTTGCCTGTAAGAAAGTTGTATGGTGTATTTCATTATGTACTTCATGACTGTATTTAATTTCTGCGACTGAAGGCATCAACTTGTAAATGCAGATCCATGAATCCTTTCTGAAATATTTGGACAAATGCATTATTTTTCAGAGAGGATCTTGTACTTTTACACAGTTTTGATGAACTTACCTTTAACACACATTCAAACTACCTAACAAAACTGTTCCCAGCAGGCAGTACTCTCTTCAAGTTTTGACATAAACTTTTAATTTAAGTCAAAGCAAAAGAAAATCACTAAATGAATAAAGTATATTTGCTGATTTTTTTTATAGTCAAAATGCATCATTTTGTTTATTTTCTGCTAAAATATGGAATTTGCTATCTGTACTCAGTAATTTGAACCTCAATCACCACTATGAAGGAAACCTTAAAACCCTAATACATGTGCACACAATAGACTGATTTTTAGGTATAGTAAACTGTATGTGTACACATGCTGTAGTCTTAGAGTTAGACTACTTTCTCACCATAAAGTGCATAAAAACTAGGTCCCTCATTAGGGGCAAGAAAATATCCCCTTTCCTAAGCTACCATATTGACATGAAGTAGACTGCCTTCTTACATGGTATTAAGGTTGATCCAATTAATGACAAAGGGAGACATGGGATATACATGTAGCCGAGAGGCAGGCTTTATACTACACAGAGATAGCAATTAAACCAAACCTGTTGGGACATGGGTAAGAATACATGTTGTTGTGCTTGTAGCAGGTATAATACATGGGTCTCTCATTTAATCAACATATTTTATA
>JZLH01S0054680.1:18360-34034 GCA_001188425.1 Eucidaris tribuloides | reverse complement strand
AATTCAGTCAGACAATCCAAAAACGCATCGAAAAAAAAACGACGTATTCGGTCGGAAAAGAGGTGCGCGCGTAAACGCGCCCGCACCAAAAGCTCTAAATGACCTGAAACGTATAGATCTGTGCAATAAGAAGTGATTGGAGCATTTGCATTTACGCCGCCCGTCATGACGCGCATCGCGCACCGAGGTATGGTCCAAAAGTTACACTTGTACGCTCAGAACTTGACCTTCGCCAAATGTGGTTGTTTTAGTCAACTCACCGGCTTGAGGTATCGGCAAATGTAGGTTAAGCTAACTTTTGGCTTTTGACGTCATTAATGAACGTCACAGATTGCATTATGAAATTGTCCTGGATTACCATGCTAGGTGTTAACATGAGACATAATCCATGCTAAGTTTACAAGATTATTGACGTGCCGTTCTTGAGTTATCGTCTCTGCTCAAAAAGTGACCAGAAAATCGACATGAATAAATAAAAAGATTCCTGACGAAATCTGATGGTGATCCGCGTTACGCGGATGCACCAACAAGTGAAGGAGATGATGATGATTATGATGATGATGAATGATGATGATCGAATAATGATGAATGAATTGAAGTATAAAGTAGAAGAAGGAGAAGAAAATGAAAATAAGGATGAGGAGAAGAAGGAGAAAAAGAAAAAATAGGAGGATCAAGAGAAGAGAAGTCGGTAAAGAAGAATAAGACGATAAAGAAGGAATGAGTACATTATGATATAAGTACGCTGTACCGGTATTCAGCAGCAACCTAAGTGATGTCACACTTTGAGAACGTTTGCATAAATTAGTCGAAAATAATACGGCCCGTCTTTGAGACACCTCGCAAAAATAGTTTCAAAGGAGTACCGATTGGATTGTTTTGAAAATAGTTCATGGTATTTGTATATGTACAATGACAAAGAAATTAGTCGTAAGGAATGGACATCAATCATTTTGAAACATGTAAATCGTCCCTGTTTATAAACCCTAATGATTTCCTGAAATCGGAGGAACCTGTGAGAAAAAGAAAAAAAAATCTTGGAAACCTTAGTTGCCTTGTTATAACAACCCCAGTCTCTAGTCCCTAAATTAAAAATTCTTTGTAATTTTCATTGTTTTTGCAACCATTGATATAATACAACTTTCAATACAGTGGACTCTCATGATAAAAGAACACTGATATAACAAAATCCGTTATAACAAACAAATTTCTCTAGTCCAAATTTAAAAAAAAATTGCATTTCATTGTTTTTGCACCTTGATATAAGCAAACTTTCAATAGCAATGACTCTCATTATAAGAACACCCGGTATAACAAATTCTCGTTATAACAAATTTCCTGGTTCCGAAAGATTGAAATTTCTTTGTATTCATGTTTTTTTGCAACCATTGAATATAACAAACTTTCCAATACAATGACTCTCATTATAAGAACACCGTATAACAAATTCTCGTTATAAGCAAACAAATTTCTCCTAGTTCACAAATTGAATTTATCTTGTATTTCATTGTTTTTGAACTAGATATAACAAACTTTCAAATACGGTGGACATCCGTATAAAGAATGCACCGTATAACAAATTCTCGTTAATAAACACAAATTCTCTAGTTCCCAAATTTAATATTTTTTTTTGCATTTCATTGTTTTTGCAACCTTGATATAACAAACCTTGTCAATAACATATGGACTCTCATAATAAAGAAACACCATATAACAAATTCTGCGTTATAACAGACAAATTTCTCTAGTTCCGAAAATTGAAAAAAAAAATGCATTTCATTGTTTTTGCAACCTGATATAACAATACTTTCAATACAATTGGACTCATTACAAAGAACACGCATATAACAAATTCTCGTTATAACAAACAAAATTTCTCTAGTTCCAAAATTGAAATTTTCTTTGTATTCATTATTTTTGCAACCTGATTAAACAAACTTCAATACAGTAACTTTCATGTAATAAAAGAACACCGTATAACAAATTCTCGTTATACAACAAATTTCTCTAGTTCCAAAATGAAATGTTCTTTGTATTTCATTGTTTGTTTCAACCTTGGATAACAAACTTGCAATATGGTAGAACTCTCGTTATAAAGAACAGCTCATGTAACAAAATCTGCTTAACAAACCAAATTTCTCTTACCAAAATTGAAATTTTTCTTTGTATTTCATTGGTTTTTAGCTCATCGCGGCCCGAAGAGCTCGATGAGCTTATGCCATGGCGTGGCGTCCGGCGTCCGTCGTCATCCGTTCAGTCCTTCCGTCGGTCCACAGTTTTGAAAATGTTTTCTTTCGTCATTTCTCAACCGATTTTGATTGTGATTGTTTCATAATGATAGGGCTAGGTGGGGGATTTAAATCTAGCACAGAATCGTGAAATTCATTACATATGTTAATTTAATGCAAATTATCGAAATCACAAAAAATGCTTCGCTTCTTCATTTCCTCAACCGATTTGATTGTGATTGCTTTATTTGGTAGGGCTGAGTTATGCACATTAAACTTCTTACACAAGAATTTTTGAAATTATAACTCGCATGTAATTAATTATGGTAAATTTATGCAATTTATTCCAAAAATACAAAAATGTGGCTTCTTCCCCCACATTTCTTTGACCGATTTTCTTGCTGTTTGTTGATCTGATAGGCTAGGTGGGCCTTCCCAAAAGACTTCTTACACAAAATGTTTGAAATTAATCAAATTATCAAATTTATGCAAATTTATCAAAATCAACAAATAAAAATCACAAAAAATTGCTTCTTCTCATTCATTTCTCAACCAATTTTGATTTAGTTTGCTTTATCTGAGTAGACTAAGCTTGGTACACTAAACTTCTTACCCAGAATTTTTAACTGTTGCTCCATTAATTAATTATGGTAATTTATGCAGATTTAATCCAAAATAATAGAAATTGCTTCTCCCTCATTTCTTGACCAATTTTCATTCTGATTTTTTTATATGATAGGGCTAGGTGGGGGCTTTCAAAATCTTGTACACCAAAATTTCGGAAAATTCATTAAATTATGCTAATTTATGCAAATTCAAAATCACAAATAAAATCACAAAAATGCAAATCAATATATAATTCATGTACGCGGTAGTTATTATTATTTTTTATGCCCTCCGCGAACGAAGTTGGCGGAGGCATTAGTTTTTCGGGTGTCCGTCCGTGCCGTCGTCTTACGTCCGTCCGTCGTTACCGGATCTCGTTATCGCGATAACTTACGACCGCTGAGATGAAGATTTTCATGTACTGGATCAAGTATGTAAACCTATGGCAACGAATGAACTGATTAGATTTTGAGCTGAAAGGTCAAATGGTCACCGGGCGCTGAATAGTCTGATTGGCTCGTTACCGGCGATAACTTGTGAATGGCCGGTCCGATTTTGATGTAACTGGGTGAAGTCATGTATTATGCAAGCAACAATGAACTGATTTAGATTTTGGGGGTTGAAAGGTTCAAAGTCACCGGCCTAAAATATGTCTGACGTGGGCTCGTTACCGCGATAAACTTTTGAATGGAAAGATTGGATTTGATGTAAACTTGGCGTGAAGTATGTATTATTACCGCAACAATGAACTGATAAGATTTTTGGAGGTCAAGTCACCGGGCCTAAAATATGTCTGATTTGGGCTCGTTACTGCGAATACACTCTGTGAACGGCCGGTCGATTCGAAGTAACTTTGTGAAGTATGTATTATGAAAGCAAACAATGAAACTGATTAGATTTTGGGGTGAAAAGGTCAAAGGTCACACTGGCTAAAATATGTCTGACGTGGGCTCGTTACCCGAATAACTTTGGGGGGGGGGGTGATGGAAAGTTGGATTTTGATGTAACTTGGGTGAAAGTATGTATTATGACGCACAATGAACTGATAAGATTTGAGTTGAAAAGTCAAAGGTCACCGGCCTAAAATATTGTCTGACTTGGGATCGTTACCGCGATTATTTGTGAATGGCCTGTTGGATTTTGATGTAAACTTGTGTGAAGTATGTATTATGAGAACAATGAAGCTGAATAGATTTTGGAGTTGAAAGGTCAAATGGTCAAAGTCACGAGGAGTGAAAGATTGTCTGGATTTGGGCTTCATTATCATGATAACTTAAGAATGGCCTGGTCCGATTTGACTGTTACTTGGTGAGAGTATGTTAATTATAAGGACCAAATGAAAACAATCAGATTTTCAGGGTAAAAGGTCAAAGGTCCAAAGTCACAAAAGGGCCTCCATACTTAGTGTCTTAAAGTTTACCCACAACATAAGAACGGCTTATCAGATATTGATGTAACTTGGTGAAGTAATTTGGTTGTTATAATGTAGCAATGAACTGTCAATAGTTTGGGGTTTAGGGTCAAGGTCAAAGGTCACGAGGACCCATACTATGATATCTTTAGCAGCGATAACTTGAGAACGGCTTATCGAATATTGATGTAATTTGGTAAAGTATGTATTATGGGGCATAGCATGAGATTTCAGAGTTGAACGGTTCAAAGGTTACGATGGCCCTGTGCATTCAATTTGGAATTGGACGGGGGTGCGGAAGGCCTACACCCCATCCGGTCTGCGCGCAGCCGAATTGCTCTAAGTTTTATTTATTTTTTTTTTCATGTCCCTTCGCGGCATGAAACTAATATTTTCTCACTATAATTTTTTTTTATATTCCATGTCCTTCCGGGACATCAAAATTTTAATTTTTTGACCAAGTATAAAATGTAACCACATGAAATTGATATAGATGTTGCGAGATGCCGGATGAGCCGCTACGTCATTGACGTTTCAGTTGCAAACTTTCATATAACAAAGTATCTTCCTGGTCGCAAGAGTTCGCTTATACACGGAGCCTACTGTACTAGGCAGAAATCGCATGTTTACCGAATAAATTCATTATTGGTATCTCTGCTGCGTGGGAACAACCATCCATGACGCACGCATTGCTCAAAATTAAGCTAATCGCTACATTTCAAGTTTCCCGTAATTATAATTGTGGCAGAAAGGTGACATTTTCCGTCATGTAATCAAATTTGTATGTTTTGGGCTGAAGGACTTTCCTTTATTCAGACTCACATTAACGTCAATCGGTCTGCAACAGTCGTGTGTAATTAAGGTAATTGTTTCGTATGTAACTGTCGTCTGTCCGCTATGTCTGTTTCGATGTGTTGTTTGTTTCATGATTGCCATCTTTCTAGCGCTTCACTTTTATGTTCTTTGCCTTTGACCGATATTTAGCTCAGCCTTATAGCAATAAGCCCACTCGTCTGCGTAAAAAAACCTAAAAAAGAAGGGCCAATCATTAATATTTCCATACTAACTACAAAAAGTTTCATGATTTTTTTCACTTTAAAAATGTCTGGCTTCTCGCAGACGTTTAGATTAAACCCATCCGTATATTGATAAAGAAATCTTTAGTCACCTGATTTTTTGACTAAGACTACTATAGTGAGTTTACTCTGGAAGTAGAAAAAAGTCGCATGGTCCTGAAGCCGAGACACTCCTATGATGCTTTCGTCTAACAGGATCATCATTTTGTAACTGTCATTGCTATCCTGTGAAAATCTTTATCGCGTATGTATGGATCAAAATTATTTAGTTTTGCTAATATAGAAAGGCTCTGTGTGAACATAAGAAAAGACTAGGAAAGCTACTCGCAGAACATCCCATTCAACCAAAAATGATATATCAGGGGTAAGAAAAAAAGTTGGCAAGGAATAGATTTTTTTTCAATATACACTTTATTTTAACGTATTATTTTGAAAAAAATCTTAATATGAAAACACTTAACATATTAGGATAGGAGCCGCAGTGGATGCAAGTAAATCATTTTTTTTCAATCGATTAACTTGTCATTTGAAAACTCAAATTTGTTTTTCAAGCATGGACAGACGAGAAGCGAAAACAATCTCTCTTTCGAGAATGTTTGATTTTGGGGGCGGTGTTTAATTAACCGTCTGCTATTAGCACCTTCGAGTATAACAATACGCCAAATCTGTCTTGTTACACTTTCAATCTGTTTCCAAGTCTCCGCCACCCGTCTCACCACCCATCTCATATCATCACTGAAATGTAAAACCATAATTACTTAATGGCCTGGATAAATCATCGCAGCTAGCATTTCCCGCCATTTTTTGTGATTTTGTTTTTCATCTTAAATATTGAAAAATATTCGCTACTTCATCACGTCCTGATTGTCTTCTTGTTCTCGTCTAATTAGGCAGTTATTAGCGTGGTGTAATTCTAGCATCATTCGCAGCGCGTTGTAATCTAGTTCGTTCTTACGCTGCCCTCGTTTACCTTTCGTCGCTGGTGTCCCCGCTGACTTGTCGAAGGACGCTTTATTTGGCTGCGCAATTCGTTAAGAAAAAAATAAACACAAAATATACATCTACCGAGTGGCGAGGCGACGGCATACGACCATAGTGGTGACGGACAAAGAGAGAGATCAAATGTGAAATCAATAAAGTGGACTCGGTTTGCTAAGGGATCAAGTTTGGAAAACGAAGCGTATTAATTGAAAATATTTATATTTCGGAGATTCGAAACATCAAAAGTGGACCATTTCCAGCGTTTTAGTTGTTATTTAATCATTAAAGATGAGTCATTTTAAATATTCATTGAATGATATCATTGTTAGGCGGCAGCTAGCTTCTCATTATCCTTCGCTTTATTCTGTTTCTCCTTTTTCTTTCTTTTTTCCCCTTTTCCTTTGCTGCTCCTTCTTCTTTATCGTTATCTTCTTCTCGAATTCTATTCCTCCCGATTTTTTATCTCCTTTGCATCTTCTCTCCCCTCATTCTTCATGTGTCTTCTTTTCTTGTTTTTGCTTTCCATTTTATTTTTTTTCACCTCCCTTCCTTTTCTTCATCTTCTTCTCTTCTCTTCTTGCTCTTCTCCTCTTCTGCCTTTCTTCAGTTTCTTATACTTCATCAAGATCGATGTCCTCTTGCTGTCATTGAATTATGTCAGGACTAACATCATTCTCGTTCGGTGTGGTGAGATGGGGGAAAATAAGTCAGATGTTCAGTTCAGTTTGGTTTAATTTCTACATTTTTCAACGTATCGAAATTAACAATAATTACAAATCAAGTCAATAATCATATCATTAAGTTTTTACACCATGTCAATAACAATAAAAAAATTAAACATTTCAAGTTCATGATTCGATAATAATACAAAACATGATACAAAAACAACAAATGATACATTACATAATATTGTCATTGTTAATACAAAGCAGTGTTGTTTTATTTTGTTCTTTAATTTCATTTCATATATGAAAACATTTTCAGTAATTCAGAATAATAGTGATATAGTAGGCTTATATTGAGTTATTGACACTACATTGTTTATGATTCAATACATTTTGATATTTGAAAGATAAATTAGGAAGCATAATCTATTTGAGAGTATATACAAATTATTAGAAATGATAATGATAGTGATTTATTTCCTAGATTTGTAATTGATATGATTAACCAAAATTTGAATTTGTGGGGGAATGAAGTAAGTGTGATTTAAAAAAAATGCAGCCGACCTTACATCTGAAGCAATAAGCTTAACACGACGTAGGCCTGAAAAAAGGAGGGGGAACAGTGCAGGATAGGGTGCAAGTGGGTGGTAATATATAGTTTTTCAGCCTCGCAGTAATATTTGTTGGATTGGATCATCTGCCATCTGAGAAAATAAAATTTAATATGCATTCTAAGTTTTTTGTCAATTAACTTTCATTACGTAACTTTTATGATTACAAATAACATGATGGAAATCATTTTAACCAAACGTGGCTGTAAATTTTCCAATGTAATTTATTATAAGCGATGCATTTTCACTAACTTTCTAGAGATATATCCATTGGTATTATAATAAGAAAATGTGTTTGTCATTGTTTTTTGTGTTTCAACAGTTCATGATGGCAATGGCATACAAAATGATTGTTTGAAGTGTATTGCAGTGATTGAAAATCGATGCATAGTTGTCATTCCAATGGTCATCGTTTTGATTATAGGGTAATTTGATAAATCGTTAACAAATTCGTTATTTTTAATGACAACATTTTTTTATTCTGCTTACTTGAGGGTAAGTATTTTTACCTGCCTTGTCTCCTGATTTATCTCCCGATTTGTTCCTTTAATCCGAAAGGGGAGCAAATCAACAAGTTCATATTTTGAAATGTGATTTTTCTTCTTTGTTTTACCAGTCTCCCTCGGGGAATAATTACACTTATTTCTGTCTGTTCGTACCTCCCCGGTGGTACAATGCCTGCGGCCAGAGATACCGTCTCGCAACCTCAGTTTTACCCGCGTGAAAACGGGAAGAGACGCTTTGGCCGGTCGTGTCGGCAGACCAATGAATCGCTAAGATATTGTAACATTCGTATTCTCATGGTTGCTCTGATATAGTTATCTAAATATATTTGTTAAACTGAACAGAATATAGTGAATTCGGTTAATTAAACAAATCAAAATATAATTCGGTTGAACAAAAAGTCTCTTCAAAATTAATGTCCATTAAAAAGTATTGATTGAGTAACAACTGTTTATCTAATTATGATTTACGTTTCTGTTTGTGTAAAACTATTACGCCAGCGCTGTGAAGTTGTGTTTGTGAGTTGTTTTTGTGTGTATGTGTATAGATCTATATTTCAGCGTGTTTGTGTGTGTTTTATTTGTGTGTTGTGTGTGTGTGTGTTTTATTTGTGTGTGTGTGTTTTATTTGTGTGTTGTGTTTGTGTGTGTTGTAATTTGTGTCTGTGTGATGTGTGTGTTTGTGCGTGTGTGTGTATGTGTGGGATGTGTTTGTGTGTCACTGAGTTTTGAAATATACGCATCACTTCTACACAACAGATTCATACCTGCCAACCAGTAAGATTTTCAGATTTAGTAAAATTTTTCATCATTCAAATCCATAGAATGTGATTTTCTGATACAAAAAATAAGACTTTTTGAAGAATGTGCAGTATAGTTATATTATATGATTTTGACATAGTAAGATTTTTACCTTAAATTTGCATTAAGAATAAGATTTTTGATGTCGGGAGGTTGGCAGGTATGTAGATTATGTTGTCTTCAAAGAGCCTTGATTTGAATTACTTCATTCATATAGATTTAGATCATTTAAATCATCCTTTTTTTCACTCTAAAGTTGATGATATAGCCTATAAGCAATCGATACAGATGATTAAAATTACCATGTTCTCCCACGCATTCCAATTTTATATACAAACTCTGCGGTGACCAGGGAGACCTTCCATTTGGTAGTACAAAATTCTAATTAAATAAATGTACAAATAAACACGTTGGCTTATTGCTTAAAGGCTTATTGTAATTTGAATATACACTCTTTCTAGAATTGTTCGTGAATATTATTTCCCTTTTTTTTACACAAATTTTGTTAAACAAGCTAAACACGATGTGCGGTGGTGGTGGTCGTGGTATGATTGTGGAGGTTGTAGTAATAGAGGTTGTGGTGGTGATCGAGTAGTGAATTACTATAGTTCTGGAGAAGGCAATAACCTAGTTTTACATGTTACCCTCTTTATTTCTTTCTCTTTTCTGCTCAGGATCAACACTAGATTCACATGAAACCAACAAGGACTTATATTGGTTTTAAAAAGACTCCAGGTTATCATAGCATTCTAAATAAATGGACAAAAGAACTCATTCTGGAGAATTCCTATCTACCACGAAAGAGAGGAACATCATTCAGTGTTTGTGCGCACATTAACGACGACTTCCATGTCTGAAACCAAAACGAACTACTAAGAATTCGAATGTATTTCGAATGTGACTGTTTTCCTGTTTTGCTGCTCCTCGGACGCGATAAACTTTGATTAGTGGAGCTGCCTGGATATTATTTTGGATCGCTTCAGCGTATTAGTGGATTTAATTTTGAGTTACCGGTGTTGTTCATTGCCAAAAGCTGTGCAGCTAACGATTGCTGGTTTCCACAAATTAAAGATTTTTTTTTATGTTTTACGTATTATTAATTCAAAAACATAATTTTCTTTTAATTTTAATTCTATTTTCTGTTTAAATTCATTTGTTTTGCAATTATAAATGCTGCTACTTTTTAACCTAATTGTCTCATGAATTCCGTTAATAATTGTCGCGTATCATCTTCGTTCTCATCATTCTGGTCATCGTCCACCACTTCCAGTAATTTTCGGTCATATTCGGTTGTTTTTCATATTTCCTGGTCACAGTCTGTCTCATCGTCCAGTTTTTTACAATGAAGGATGAACCCACTTGCTGCTCCCAAACAAAGATACCGATCAAAGACGCACATAACGACGAAATCTCAGTTTGTAAAGCCAAGCGAAGACATACTACGTTGAACAGCAATCGCCATTCAGTAGTGTAAATAATAATTACGACAGCATTACGTTTTGATGTTGGGAACTTGTAAATAGGCTGTTTTGGGGGAACACTTTTCCCTACCTCATTTACTGATAAGAACAAGTGACTGGAGACAGCGTGCTCGATACATCTCACGTATGAAATCAGATTACCAGTGCTGCAAACATGGTGGAATTTTCATTAACCCGTTGAAGACGGTTTGATTTTGCTTGATCACACAGTTCCCATAGATCTCGTGACGAGATATCCAGCCCCTCGTCTTCAACGGGTTAACGCATGGTGAGGATTAGCAATATGATGCAGAGTGACATTATTTACTATACTCCTCTTCCAAGATGATGATGCATAAAATACCAAATAAATTTGGTAATAAGTAAGCACTCCAAACTCTGTCTTGTTTCAAACAATTCTCGTTTATTAGTTTTATTGTTTTATTAGTACATCGTACACATTGAACCATTTGTGTATTTTCTTTACATAAATCACGTAAACATTTCAATTATGAACACATTTTTGGGTATACATTGCCCACTGTGTTGTGAGCTAATAAAATTCAATTTTACAAGACATTAGGGTATACGTCTTAACTTTTAAAAATGGCTTATTTCACATGAAATCATAGCATTGTGATCTTTTTCGATTTTCCTGTCTGCCTGTTACGTGCAAAAATCTAACAAGGCAATGGTTTTCAAATTAGAGACAATTAATTTACGGAAGTCCCTTCTGCCTAGTATGCATAAAGAACGTCTGCCTACTACATCACTTGAAATTAAGTGTTCACAATGTAATACATGGTCTTTAAAGTTTTCTCGTGCTATTTTCGAAATCTGTGAAGAAACAATTGGAACGGGTGAAGTAAAACATTAAGTCATTTATGTTCACCCTTGAGTAGTAATATTAACGAACGACAAGATGTGAAGTACACGTGATATAGAAATATAGAATACCTTGTTTAATAAGTAAGGAATGTGTTTGATTTAGATATAATTTCGCGTGAGAGCTATCGTATTATAGGACGGTAAGTAAATGTGAATTCAGAATGTATAAGAGGTCTTGGTAAGCAATTCAACGTAATGTAGTATGGGAAAATACCGTGTGGGATAATTGTAGGGAATAAACGGTCAGTGTGTAGAAATATATGTTCAAAGTATGTTTATAAGTACCTTATTGAAATTTCAAGGAGATATGCACAAGTGTAATGACAAGAAGTTATATCTGTTATCGAAATAGTGCAGTTTGTTCATGTGGTACTTAAGTTATTCTGCGTTTTTGTCTTTCATGCCAAATGAAAAAAACAACAACACCGTTTTGAAAGAGTGCCAAAAGAAGGGGTCCAAATTATAGAGCTGTACCATTTAATATTCAATTTCTTGCCTTTAACACGTCTGGAAGGTTATACTTTTTAGAAAAAATAAATATCTATTTTTGTAGGTCCCATTAATCTTTTACTGAAACCATTGATGTGCAAAGAAGCATAATTTAAGTAAATTTCGTTTAGGTAAATTAATAAACATTGAAAGTATGTTGCAGTATTGTTACCACTGAAGTTCTATGTGATAATTCATAGGAATGTAGAGTTGATGTAATCTCTTCATATAGTGCAAGCAAAGACGTATTGTTCTGATTCAAAATGTAAGAATTATATGATTATATAATGTATAAAGAAAAGCTCTAGTTACAAGAAAAGAAATCGTCGTTTCAAGGTTAATCATGCAAAACTTGACACGTGTATTAATTTAGGGTTTTACGATTTATGAGAAAACGAATTCTCCAGGTACGAAATAAACCATCTTTCAAATATATGTGTCTTGTAAAATATCAAATGCCCATACGAATTTATATTTTTCATCAAAAAATGAGGGCATGAACAAATTCGGATTTTTATTTTGATGGAGTTTAATCACTTCATAATCGATACTATAACTTCATGAGAACATTACTGATCAAATCAGACAAACAAGTGTAGTAATGTTGCTTTCACTGAACTCGCAAATTGCTAGATAAACTCTTTCCGAGGTTTAACAATTATAGTTGAACTGGTTTTGATAAGTAATGGATTGAACACTCTGGCTGCGAATGCTGCCGATTTAATTTTCAAGATTTTTGTTCACTTGCTTATCGGTTGTTAAACTGAATGAGGTAAAAGCAGTTTGACGTCTTGAAGTAAACTGAGCAAATTATTTTTGACAAATCAACTGTTGAAATTCAACATTTTGAAATGATTCGGGATGCGTTTATTTTCAGCTGATTACTTGTAATGATTTCGTAATTAGTCCAATAGTTTTACAGTCTTTTTCGTTTTCTTTTGAAAATCTCGTCCACGACTCAACAGACCTTTGTACGAAAGAGGATAGTATTTTAAAGTAATATGTCTGAAGTCAGGAACATGATAATAAATCACCTTGATTTCCATGTATGTCTATGATAGCAAAAGCTTATTTTGTTGTACATTTTAACTTATTGTAATAAACCTAATCCTAAGAGTCAGTATATTTTTGTAGGTTACAATTATTTATTTACAAAGTCATGGAAGATAACTCGAGAAGAGTTGATACGAATAAAGTGATGTAGAGGGTGTTTGTGATCTTGCTAAGATTTCAGCGAAAAAAATGTGTGTCTGCATTGTTTTGCAGTCTAAAGGTGGTTTGTGCAAGTGAGGCAATAGAGAAATGTCAGCATAAAGGTGGTAATAAGATTGGGGAATTTATATTTGTTATTATCAAGATTGCTTCTTAAACCACCCATGATTGTTTTGATATGAGCGGACAGTACTTCAGTGCTCCACTTCGTAGATAGTTACAGATCCTTTGTTTTTCAATAACGATAAAATGTTAAATATGCTTAGAGTTACGAATTGATAATACTCACAGAGGACTTTGTCACTGTTCAGGAATCGTCTTCAGATAATAGAAACGAAAGTAACTTTAGAAATTTCTATATATGGTGATAATATTACAAAATTACACAAAGATATTGTGTAAAGTACAGTACAATTAAATTGTATCAAAAGGTTTTGGGTCTTGATATGAAGATTGGTCGTTCAAAAAAAGGGAATGCGCTTTTTGTGACTGATTTTCATTTATGTTAAAAAGGGTGTATAACCATGATAACATTGGCAGAGGAACTTATTCATTTATGAGAAGGGCGGTTCGCTATTGACTTTTGAAAAGTCAGTTTTTTTCTTAAACAATTAATTACCTAATCATTCCCATGTATCAAACTGAATGATATAGATAAGGTATCGTGGAACTTTTTACCTACCATGCTGTGTCCCAAAGGTTTAGCAGTACTTCTTATGTAGTACCAAGTGTTCATGTCACACAAAAGCTGATTGTACTATTATAAAAATCACCGAAACATTTTGTATCTTGTTTTGGTACACAAACAAAATGCAAAGGGATAAATATTCCTGTTGAATTCAGGTACATTTATGAGACTTTACTTTGAAACCGATTAATATGTGTGAGGGGGACGTAACATTTTAAATACTTAGGTACACATTCAAAATACAGGTTCTTTGTGTACTTGTAAATAACACTCGTGGAACATCAAGTGTAAGTACGTGTTCCATTTTATAATTTTCAGACAAACTTTGTCACCTTATTGAAGGGTATATCTGATATAATTCAGCTTACAGTGTTATCACTTATCTTTTTTATGTGACGCTGAAAAAACACATGATCAATGTCTTCATTCAAAGTGATTACATAAATGGCGTTTATTGTTTATTTTTGACTTGTATGATTTGTCATGTCAATAATTTGTGTAATAATAAAGATATTTAAGTATCAAAAGTACATCTTGTGATAAATTATCTAAATTGTTTCACAGAGTGCGAGTAGCTTTCTAAATGACGTTCAGTTCATCGGGGGGGGGGAGCAAACTGTCACTAATATCAATGTGCTAATTCTTTTAGAATAATATAAAACTAAAATCACACACATTGACATTTCGGCAGATATTCATAGCAATTATAGTAATTGTGAACTAGTAAAAGTAGTGTTGTTTACAATTAAGGTGAATGTGGTAGAGGTTAAATATATGATTGTGATAGTATTTGTGGTGATATTGGTGGTGGTGGTGGTGGTGGTGGTGGTGGTGGTGGCGGGGACTGGTGGTGGTGGTGGTGGTGGTGGTGGCGGTGGTGATGATGGTTGTGGTGGCGGCGGTGGCGATGGTGGTGGTGGTAGTGATTGGTGGTGGTGGTGGTGGTGGTGGTGGTGGTGAATGAAGGATAATGCACAGTATCGGTCACGGCGAGGTGAAGAGGAGGAGAAGAACACGAGGGACTTTGTCCACTGTCAGGAATGCGTCTTCAGATAATAGAAACGAAATGTAAACTTTAGAAATTTCTATATATGGTGATAATATTACAAAATTCACAAAGATATTGTGTAAAGTACAGTACAATTAAATTGTAATCAAAAGGTTTGGGTCTTGATATGAAGATTGGTCGTTCAAAAAAAGGAATGCGCTTTTTGTGTCTGATTTTCATTTATGTTAAAAAGGGTGTATAACATGATAACATTGGCAGAGGAATTTATTCATTTATGGGAAGGGCGGTTCGCTATTGACTTTTGAAAAGTCAGTTTTTTTTTAAACAATTAATTTACCTAATCATTCCCATGTATCAAACCGAATGATATAGATAAGCTATCGTGGAACTTTTTACCTACATGCTGGGTGCCCAAAGGTTTAGCAGTACTTCTTATGTAGTACCAAGTGTTCATGTCACACAAAGCTGATTGTACTATTATAAAATATCACCGACATTTTGTATCTTGTTTTGCGGTACACAAACAAAATGCAAAGGGATAAATATTCCTGTTGAATCAGGTACATTTATGAGACTTTACTTTGAAACCGATTAATATGTGTGAGAGGGGACGTAACATTTTAAATACTTAGGTACACATTCAAAATACAGGTTCTTTGTGTACTTGTAAATAACACTCGTCGGAACATCAAGTGTAAGTACGTGTTCCATTTATAATTTTCAGACAAACTTGTCACCTTATTGAAGGGTATACTGATATAATCTCAGCTTACGTGTTATCACTTATCTTTTTTATGTGACGCTGAAAAAACACATGATCAATGTCTTCATTCAAAGTGATTACATAAATGGCGTTTATTGTTTATTTTTGACTTGTATGATTTGTCATGTCAATAAGTTTGTGTAATAATAAAGATATTAAGTATCAAAAGTACATCTTTGTGATAAGTTATCTAAATTGTTTCACAGAGTGCAGTAGCTTTCTAAATGACGTTCAGTTCATCGGGGGGGGGGAGCCAACTGTCACTAATATCATTGCTAATCTT
>JZLH01S0054676.1:39932-56299 GCA_001188425.1 Eucidaris tribuloides | reverse complement strand
TATTACTTTGAATTGGATTACATTTTATTCCAATTAAAATAAAATCCAGTGATCATTTTTTTCTTTCAAAGATTTCTAGTCTGCGCGCAATTGTCTATGGCGAAATGTCGGAAAATCGTGATATTTTTGCTGACATGAAACTCTTTGTTTGCATCTGGTGGGCGATCATAGTTCCCTTTACAAAAGGTCAGACGGCTTCTTGAAAGTTATTCATTAATCTTTTTCGAATGCGTATACATTTTATTCAAATTAAACTAAAAATCCAGCTGATCCATTTTTTCCTGTAAAAGATGTTGGAGTGCCCAAATAACGAAAAGCGGACAAATGCGGTGAATTACCCGTCACTAAGCGTCACATGTTCGTTGCACTTGTCTGCACAACAAACTCTATGCAGCGTGCGAAGCGGGTCACTCAGCCATATCGTGCTAAACAAACAAACCGGACATACACACGCTGTTCGCCTAAATGAGCGATTTGCCTCAAAAGTAATCATTATGATTGCATTATATTATACAAAGTCCATATATGGCTACGTTTTCTGGCCATGTTAAAGCTTATAATGAATTTATACATGTATGACAAATGGATTCAAAAATATCCCAATGATTGCTTGTGTCACTGTAAAACAAACTTGTATGAGCAATGTCATTTTCCTTTTTTCTTCTTATGCGTCATGCAGTTTATCTTCAAAGATATTCCATGACAATCAGATTCAAATAATGGCTTAAAATAATCATAGAAACATCAACTGACAATAATCCAGTCAATTTGTATGAGTACGTGAGTATCTCGGTTATTTTATACTCATGCAGGTGGGCAGGGATGAAGTAGTGTATGGGAGGGGGCTCATGAGACTAAATTCTAAATTCTGTTAACTCCCGTTTCGCATAGTTGGCGAATTTTCATTTCATCAGTTGAAATGTTCTGATCAGTGGAATGAATGGAAATTTGTCGCCTATCAAACTTAATGACTTGTCCAGTGGCTGGGAGCGGGGGGGAGGGGTAGTATTGTTTATTTTAGTCTTTTTGAAAGTAGCACGCGTCATGCAGTTTGCCCAACATTCACTGTCTTCAACATGTCTGCTAAAGTTTCTACACGTGAAAAGAAGCCTACACAACTAATATGAGGGTAACCAATTACATTGGGAGGGAGAGTTTACAAGAGGATCTAAATAATAATAGTAAACCTGGAGCTTGAGATTTGGAAACCATTTCATTTGCCTGAAAAGTCAGCTTGAGTTGAAATGGGAGAGAAGGTTTAGGCTAGAAAATTACTCAGATTGTCGGCCGGCATAAGGGAGGGGGGGTGTCATGATCAGCGGGCAGTCGCATGCATGTTTCGGATGGGGGAAGTGGGCAAAAAGTTGAAATAAAGTTTTCCAAAATTTTCGAGGCGCTCCGCCCTGCAATTGCGATACAAAATTTAGACCATTTGTATGATTTAATGTATTTTTATGCCACTGCTTTAGTGGTTTATAGTGCTATTCCAAAGGTTTTTAAAACGTAATATTTGCCATTGCATATTATTAATTCAAGTTGTCAGGCGATCGGCGCCTTGCTCATAGATCAAATCGCAATTAATGAAACTCATCCTAATTTTTTATTCAAATTTCTCTCTGTCAACTTACTTGAGTTGTTATCTGCGTTCACCATACTCTTTATAAGTGTAGCACTTCGTTCTTAGGGTTTAGGGCATCGATTTTAGGGAAGGGGAGGGGCGGGCAGGATGGCCTGCCACCCCAATGACCTATGAGGGGGCAAACAAATTGATCTGCAAACTTTTTTCTGAGTATGAGAGCGGGAATGATGCTGATGTTCAATGAGTCGGAGTAAGTAGTATTGAAAGCTAGTTCAGGTGCTATAAACTTGATCATATGCCGAGGCGAAGGAGATTTACACAAATCCTTCAGTAGAATGAGGAGAGATGGGAGAAATAGTCATTCATGGCTGATGAAAAGAAAGCGCGTTGGTTGGCGGTTGAGCAGAGCTGGACAGATGGGGGGCAGGGGCATTTCCTGCCATCCATCCCATTCAACGAACTGTCACCATACGGATCATAACCTTTTCATCTGAGTATTACTGATATCATGCTTAATAACTAATTACTGACGGTATTGCATATTTAAAAGAAGGCCATACAGGTGCTTTCAATGACTGTTTTTAACTCTATGGTCCTTATATATTCATGAGTATGTACACATTTCAAGTTTCTTTCCTTACATATAATCATCCTGGAAAACACTTTCAACAGCAAAGATTACCTCAAAGGCCCAAAGTCAAATGAGAGAGTGCACGGGAATAGATCGGTGCTTCAATTCCATTTGAGGTCCATTTGGGAATAAAGAAATTTCAAAGCAGGAGGAGGAGGAGCAGCAAGGATGATTGGTTGAGGGTGGGGAAGACGAAAGAGTATATACATTAAAAATCACTATTCATGTTATTGGTCATTGTTTTAACATCATTATTTCATCAATTGCCAGGATCCGGACAAGCCTTACTAGTGAGTTGATCCAGTCCCTTTGCGTCTTCCTTCCCTTCTACAACTATATATCTGCAATAATAAAGCATTGTCCTTTATACATGTATATGATCAATTACACAACGCCTGACCTGGCTGAATTACCTTCTTTGATGCTATTCATGCATTTAAGATTCCAATCATAATTAATAATAATAATAATAATAATATATGTAATAATAATAATAATAATAAATAATAATAATGAATAATCAAGTTATATGATGATTTATACTACTTCTACTAACTACTACTACTACTACTACTACTTACTACTTACTACTACTACATATTTAATACTTACTAATGCTGATGGGATAATATTAATAATACATTTTCATGACTGAACTGGAATTGTGTTATGTTATTCTCTTTAGCTACGTATGTTTTGTTTGCTGTAGATCATTCACGGTGAGAACAACGTCATGGTTATTATACCAATAAAACTGTAGTAACAAACAGCTTGTTAGGTGTTATGGTGAACCAATAGAAAATCACACTTATGGAGAGATTATGGAATAAAAGTAGCGGCTAGCGTTTCATTGACTTCCAGATCATGCTAAATGGCTGCCGTACACACAATTAACCTTCTTTCCCCTTTCCAGTTAATTGACTTTTCATCACTGAAATGGATTTCAAAAAATCTCAAACTAGGTTAACTATCATATATTTAGACTCTCTGCCCATAGCTCCCTCCACCCCAATTCACTGTACATGTATTACTAATTACACCTGGTATATTTCAAATGATAAGGCTCCCTCCGTGAAACTTTAAACATGTTAAGGACGTGAAATGGTTTGCATACCCCCACCCCACACACACACAACCACAACCACCACACCAGTTTACACATGAGTAGTTGATAGGCTCTGAATTCGCCTTCCTCCCACAGATCAAGTTTTCAAAGATTGGAATGAATTTGGCAACTACTGGAAACTTGAATGTTAACTTTCATCATCAGACTGCTCTCATTGCAGCCCCTTACCCCCCCCCCCCCCCCTCATCCCCTCCTCCCTCTGAATAAGTTTAAAGAACCGAAATAACTCACGTTAACCATACATTCCCGTCTCTTCCTGGGACTTTCTTTAATTGGAATAGTTGTGACCCTCATTACACATCTAATGAGTTTTCGAGGGACTGAGAAGAGCTTCTTAAACAACCCCCCCCCCCCCGAGAGATTTCTGCGGATGAATGACTTACACCCTATTGCCCCCTCCATGATGAATGAGCTTTAGACATGTTGCAACTTTGCACCACCGCCTGCCCCACAGGATTTTCTTAGATGTTTGAATGGCCAGGGTCCCAGACCCGTGAACTTTGCTATAGTACTTTCTGTATATTTACATAGTCTGCCTGTATTTCATGTTTATTCATAGACAAGCTCATATCTTATGGCAAATGATTATAATATTAATTAATATTAACTTTAACAAACTTGATATCGTTTAGTAGTTACCGGTACGTCATTTACCATTAATCATCACTCAGTGTAGGCCTACTGGTTGGAAGTATAAAGAACCAAGAAAACATTTTTTTTGACAATGCAAAGTTGTTGCGCAATAATCTATGCATAGTTTTAATATGCAATGATGACATCATTAACTTAATTTGTCAAAATTAATCGTACTTTTGAAATTGCTACACTGTTTGACTTGTCATATTGAGATAGTGTACCCCAAAATTCAATAACATCTAAAAATGAATTTATTTACCTAAATAAAAGACTTGTATAACGTTGCAAAATCCCACTAAATTTCCAATAAAAACACCATATATTTCTGGAAAAGCTTCATTTTATGTACGTTTCTTGGTTGTGCAATGACCTCCAACCACATTATGCAAATGACTCGTTGATCTAATTAAATAGCGATTAAATCGACGTGAGGATTGTTCAGAACCTTGAATAATTATAATAATTATTGTCAATCAACAGCTTCAATAATTGCCTCAGTGCTATCAAGTTTAGTAGGGGCTAGAGACATTGTTTACTATTCACGCAATGTGTGATTAGCAGCAAAAAAATGCATATATTGAATCATATGCAAAGAGATGGACGTCACTGAACAGAAAACAATAACCTCAATAATCCACCACCATGTATTTCTTTGTCTTCTCAATATTTCTTTTTTATTTTTTTTTCTTATCAAATTAAAACCATTTCCATGATCAATGTTATCTGAAAGTATTGATTGTAATTGAGCTTGTCTTTGCGGAGCCATATAGGCGAATATAGTTGGGTCCGCAGATTTCACTATCCCCAAGAAAACGGGAAATTGTTTCAAAAAAGCTCACCCATTTTTACGTGTGTTACTCATATTGTAAATTGACCGGCACACATCTTATTCAAATAATTTTGGTGCAAATTTATTGTTCTAGATCAACTTTAGCTCATTGTCCAGACTACTTTGCCATACGTTTTGGAGGCCAGTGGCTACAATTTATATCCAGATAAAAAACTTTGACAAGTGTACCAAAATTTTCAATTTTTGAAGCAATTTTGCCAGTTAAAACCGAACAGTATTTCAGAATAATTGCAAATAAGCATGACGGTCATTTAACACAAGAATGAAAATGATGTGAATATACAATTTCATATGGCATAGAGGGATGACAGAATGACCTTTTATCTTCCAAGGTTCAGGAGAATTGGAACAAGCTTGTTACTGAGATACAGGCAATAATGTCTGCTCCCAGTTTCAGCGCGCCCCCTAAACGAGGTAAACTGTTGAAAAAGTTGTTGATTTTACAATGTGTCCCAATATGTGAAAATAGGAAAACATAGTCTAATGGAGTTTTTTCTTGTTAACATCTTTTTTTCCATCGAAGCGAGTCACCAATGAACAAATGCACCAAGTAGTAGGCATCATAGGGGGCGGGTGCCGCACGGTAACCCCTCTGGCCCACGGGACTATCTTTGGGAGGATAATAATACAGTTGCTGACACCACACTTGTCAGCTGACATAAATTTGACCAGCTGGGACTTGATGAACATTAAAAACTGATTCAACATGGAAATTATTGAATATAATGAGCATATATCATAATAAAAACATTGTTTCATATCAAAACAACATTCAAACTTATTATTTTCTATCATGAATAAGTGGCTAAAACTTTCAGCAGAAACTTACCTCTAGATGATGTAAAGAGATGTTTGATGTGCAACGAGCCAAAACTTTGACCAACCACAAGCAAGCAACTGTCGCAGGTTCACGCCACGAGAGGGCCGCACGTCTTATTACTTTGTGATTCTGATGATATTGTCATTATTCTTTTTTGAAGCTGTTATAGCTTTTTGGTTAAAAATTTTAATAATCACCAATTTTCACAGTCTATTAAGCAATACTTCAAGGTATAATTTACTTTATTTGACAGCATCTAGTTGATTAATGACGCATTTATAGATATTTACATTTCATGAAACATGAATATTGCCAATTTGCAGGAAAAAATATTAAAAAAAAAAGGGGCGTTCCCCATTTTTTAATAGAAATGCTGATTTGTCTAAAAAAAAAATCAAAATTGACCAACATGCTGAGAATTTAATTTCCTTCAAAATTCATTTACCTCAACATGTTTGAAACATGTCTTTACAAATAAGTTATAAGCTATTTGCACAAACCTTGCATTTCATACTCCGTAACCATTGGAAACGGCTCTGGAGCCACACCACCACTTAGAAAAAAAAACAACAATGGATTCTTTGATCCGTGGGGTGTCCGAAATATAAGAAAACATAACTACGAAAAAATCCCTAAGGGGGGAGGGCTTCACCCCCGCTGGCCTCATGCGACTAATAGGAATATTGTGTGATTTAGATTTTCCTAACAAAAGCGTTGAATCTATTGATGATTAACAGTTACTGTATAAAATAAATTGTTTTATACAGTGTGCTCTCCACAAATAATTTGTGCAAGTTCAAATACCGTTAATGGGCGGTCGTAGCTTTTCAAAAGTTATGTTCTATTCAATTTGCTTGTTTCAATTCTCGAGAATGTTGTCAACAACAAAAGGGTGGGAATCATAATTTTGTCACCTTTTTCTCAGGACTGATAGAAAAAGCGGGCACAATTAGTGATTTTAACCCTTTCTTATTCAAATCACATATCTGCAAGATTAATAAAGCAATTAAACGTAATTCTAAACGTATTTTGAAAACTTAGACTATGCACATTACGTTGAACATAAGCATCATTCACACAGAGTATTTTCTAATGCCAAGAGGGTGCTCGCTTTTCAACTTGCACATTTTTTAGACACTGCTAGCAGATTAAATATGCGACAATCATTGACAGACATTGTCCCCTTGCAGGTGGCAGCCATTTCACTATTCCATCCAGTGGCACTAGTATTCATTATTTATTTTATGTGTGCTTCACAGTCAGTGAACTTGCTTATAAAATGCATACCTCTCAATTTATTCACTATTTGCACAATGACTTCTGATGAAAACAAAATGAAATTGATTGTAAAACACGCTAAATCCACTTCAGTTAACTTTGGAGAAAAGTGCTTATTTTTTCTGTGAGTTTGTACAAATGCCCTAAGGAAACTTTAAAAGTAAAGATATTTCGCTACTTTGCTTACAGAATTTTGCCTTCAAATTTCATTACCATCACTAGTAATATGATGGTTTTAGGGTGCGACTTGAGTAACCGGACACTTAATTTTTGATTTTTTTTTCAGGATTATCGTTTTGCCAAAAAAAGTAATGATCAATATCGATTTGGCATAAGAAATCAGGATTTCATGGCGAAGGAAAAATGAATGCTGCGTACCGTGTTCTGTTGCACTTGCGCGATATTTCCCTGACGCGTACTGCGGCCGTTCTATTGGCGCGGTTGTCGGGCTACTTCAACCCGTCCGGAAATAAACCTCTCATGGATAATTTGATGTTTATATTCAAAGAAATTGTAGAAAAGTTGGCTTTGTGATCGAGGGACAGTGCTGTCTACTCCCAATCCACCGTCTCAATTCCCTGCCTGCCCAAAAACTCATTCAGGTAGGGTATCCTAATTATTGGCCCATAGAGATATGATGCTATTTTTATCGACTTTGGTCCCCAGTTTTTTTCGACAAATTTTAAGATTATGCCAGACCTTCGTTTTTGTAATATTTTGCTTACCAATAGCAAATCATTTCATCTTATTTTCAATTTACACACGTTTGCCAATAAACTTTTTTCGCTACCCTGCCTTTCGAAGTTTTAGAACCATCCTGATTAACACTTACCCCACGCAAAGCACACAAGCCATGAAAGCCTGTGCAAAATGGGTCATCCTAAAATCATCCTCCCCAAAATACTAAACTGCCAAAAATTACCTCAAATCTCAGTTACTGAACCTGCAAACATTGGTATTTAATTATAGCTGACACCAAGACGGCAGCAACAAGAGCATATAAATGGCATAATCAAGCCATCAAATCAGCTTTTAGTGGCACTTTCATCTGTAGGGACTGCTGCTTTCGCGTCATGTAAAAGCAGGGATGTAGTCAAGGCCGCGCCTCAGATGCCCGATTTTGCCGGCTTGGCCTTGGCCTCGGACCGAGATCACTGTGTACAAAGTCTATGGGAAAAGACTTTTAGCACTTGTACTCGGAACGGGCTGGCCCTCGACTACATTCCAGTAACAGGTTCATGCATATCAGCCAGGACAGCAGCTTCATCCACCACAGCTTCTAATGGTTGGGAACACTTGTCCTAGACCTTGTTGTGGGAATAATTCTCTAAAGCAGTGTACACTGCACCGGTCAACTTTTTGCGAAAATGTAATGGATATACTTAAGCATCTCTTCCATCATAATAATGCACAATCTCATTGAGTTGCATTAAAGGTTAATAGCTGACATGGTTGCGGACATGCTTCGAAACATGCCTCAAGAGCCCAAAAGAGTTGAATATATACCAACTATACACTAACAAGGGTGGATCTCCCATCTTGGGAGGAGGCATCTGTCAGAATTTGTTTACTTAAGGAGAATCCGAGCATAAATGTTAATTATTTTATCGTGGACGATAAAAATCTAGCCCACAAGAGAGCCACAGCAGGCAGGTTTCCGCTTGCTACGAGTGATATTGACATTGTTTATTTTAGAATGATGTCAATGTCCCACTACAAGATTTTCTCAGAGGAAGCCTTGCATAGTTTACTTGATTCTAGAGTAGTTTGAGCGCCAAGTAGAGGATACCGCCAATTCATTTGTCATTATACCTTTAAATCATTGATTGGCCCATTGCTGTTTTGGCTGGCTTTTGTTTCATATACAGCTGGCCATTTCAGTTATTCCTGCTAACTTAAGTCCAAATTTGCCCGTCTATTCCTTTTATTTTTTCACGGTGCATTCTGTGGATTTTCCCACTGCGCTTTTTTTTTTTTTTCCCGGGCGGGGGGGGGGGGAGTCTTACCCTTCCCCTCCCTCTTGTTGTTATGCCACGCTTCATATTATGTATTTTTGCTTTAACAACAAGTCAACCTTGCTTGAGTCACAAGTTCAAATCATGTCAAAGTATAATAATCACAAGTCAAGTCAAGTCATTGCCTATTTTTTCAAGTCAAATTTTTGTATTTTCAAGTGAACTTCAATTGCCGCTTACTTTTTGCAAGTCACCTCATTGTCACAGGAAAGGGTCAAGTCGGTCAAGTAGTTTTCCACTTAAGTTCAACTCAAGTCGTGTATGCTGGGTTGTATTTTCTCACCTTTTATCAACTTACAAAAATATTTCTTTGACTGCATATTCATAACCATACATTAAAGACCAAAGATGGATGGACGAATAATTTTAGTTATTGAACTCTGACTCAATGCTTATCCCAATCGTCTAGTTTTCTCATGTAGTATTAAAGATTGAGTTTGGATTTGGCAAGTCCATTACTTCCCTTCATTATCTATACAAATGGTAGTTTTAGCTACTCCAATGGTGTTTTGAAAGTTTGAGATTCATTCTGTTTCGTGAATTGGATTGTTTTATTGAGCAAAACTAACGAATATATTTTACCACAATATTGGTCTTTCCGTGAAGAGTTTAAATTTTGCTCAAATGCGAATCGCAGTTATGCTTACGTTCGCCATGACCAGCGGGAACTGCGCGGAGACTTCGGCTAACGGTCTGCATCGCGACATTTTGGAACGGCCCTGTGCACGTTAACGTCGCCTGCTAAATTTTTGAAAGATTATTGTTTCGATTTTCACCAAGACTACATATTCTATGGCAGGTGTTTATTTACAATTATCTTCATATGTGGAACGGGCTTTAGCTGAATTTCATTCATGTTTGTCCGTTTTCTGACTGACTGCAAATCCCTTACCCTGTCTTTTAAATTGCAGAAAACATCTTATTTGCACCTCTCCCATAGCACAGCAAAAACATTGCTTTCATTTATTCTTACTCGATCACTATGTATTCAATCAAAATGTGATCAAGTCAAGTTAGAGCCATTATCACTGTTTGTTTGAGTCAGGATAAGTCACTAATGTTGAAGTATCAGGTCAAGTCAAGTATGCTTCAGGTTAAGAATTCGAGTCCAAGGTCAAGTTAAAAATTGCCGGACTCGCAGTCAACTCAACTTCGATGACAGTGGCTCGACTTGTTTACAACACTGTCACATATGCATCCTCAGTAATATCACTGGCGGCATACATGTATTATCAGGTTAACATAGGCGACTGTTGGCGAATTTCAGAAAGTTACGTGTCATACTAACTGTCATACCGTTTGTTTTGTAAGTTTATGTTCTGCCGATGCAATAAGGTAATTTGTCATCAAACATCATTCCTTTCATATTTACTGAAATAAATATTGATGAAGATAATCATATGCATTCCAACATTATAAATTACGGTAGTATATTTTGAATGAATGTTTTCTGTGTATGTTACATTGGTTGCCAATTTCTTTAGTGCTATTTTTTCTTCGTTATCTGTTCTTGTTGGCCGTAGTCCAAAGTGTGACGTACAGATATTTACTACTACAGTGCACTTCTTGATATAAAGAAGTCCATTGGTACCATCAAATTTGTTCTTTATAATGACATTTCTTTATATCAGGGTTTGCAAAAACAATAAATATTAAAGAAAATAAGTATGGGAAAGATTTTACTTCTTTATAAGTGAAATTTGCTTATATCAGTGCTCTTTATACAAGAGTGCACTGCTGTGACAAGGGCTGGAACCATGGGAGGGGGGGGGAGCGGGCGGTGCGGCCACCTCGGATACTAATTGTGTATCACCATGTGTGTTCATGGTTTTATAAAATACCCCTAAACTGTTTCATTCTGTTAACACAAAACCCTTCAACAAGGATTTTTGCATGCTTTCTTCGGTGAAATATCAACGCCCCTGAACGCGAACATGTTTGCTGGCATTACTTTACTTACCCTTTTTGTTAACATTAGCATTTTATGACCCCTTACAGCGGAACGCGCGTTACGTGTTCCGCGTAAATGAAAAAAAAATATTTTTTACACATTTGCTTGAACGCGCATGTGTGCGCAACCAATACATTTTTAAGTGGTCCCTGAGGTTTGGACCAGGTGGGAGGGGAGGGGCAGAGAACGCCCCTGAACTCTTTCAAAATTCAGAAAATCACGGGCTTTTTGCAGTTTTAATTTGTCGAAATTTAGGAACTTTGCCTATTTTCACATTTTTCGACATTTTTGCCCCTCCTCTGCAAAGGTTCCGCCCAGATTTACCATAGCGCCGCCTGTGGGTGGAACATGTTGCGATTTATATATTCTGTATTGGCTGTGTGTGTGTGTGTGTGGTGTGTGTGTGGGTTGTGTGTGTGTGGTGTGTGGTGCTGTGTGTGTGTGTGTGTTGTGTGTGGTGTGTGTGTGTGATGTGTGATGTGTGTGTGTGTGGTTTGGTGTGTGGTGTGTGTGTGTGCGTGTGCGTGTGCGTGTGCGTGTGGGTGTGTGCGTGTGTGGGTGTGGGTGTGTGTATGGTGTGTTGTCTGTGTGTGTTGTGTGTGCGTGTGTTTCTGTGTTTGGAGCTACATGTATAAGGTCGTGGAGAAGATAATTCTTGATGCAGCCTTTGTCCATGGTAAAATCATACTACTGCTACTCTACTATCTACTACTACTGACTACTTACTACTCTTACTACTACTACCTACTACTAATACTACTACTACCACTAATAATAATGATGATGATACAAATCGTTATGTTATTACAATGAATTTATTATACTATTAATTTGCAATATTTGAACAGTCTCGATTTAAATGATGAATTTGCAGTTGCCTGTAGTGAACATGGTTTATACTTTTGCTCGGTAAACTAGTATATACCTTGTACATGTAAATTTCAAACGGCACTCAGAAGGCCCCCTTCTGAGTCACAAATTGTCACCGCCGACGATTTGTGCCGGTGACGAGCTGGTGACAATTTGTGCCGTCAAATCGACATCACCGAAGTCGACACCTCTATAGTCTCAGCTTCAGACCGTGCGACTTTCTCTACCTCAAGAGTAGCTTACGCTCAACCTCGGCCTTAGTTTGGGGGGGGGGGGGGGGGGAAATAATCTACTAGTCGTAGTCTAAGCAGCTGACTGAGACAGCAGTTTCTTTATCAATACAAGGTGGGTTAATCTAAACAGAGGTTCTCATTATTATTGTTGAAGTGCCATATTTGTTGTCAAGAATCTTTTAAATAAATTATAATGCCTTTTAAGAGAGCGCAGAATGGCTCTAATTAATAATAAACAGCTTTAAAATTAAAGAAATTAACACGATTTGTTTATTTTTTTCAAAGCGGCTTCTATGTGCCACTTCGGAAGGCCAGATGTGCCAAAGTGCGCGTGCGCGCTATTAGATTGTAAACGTCTGGGAGTCAGACTATACCTCTTACGGGAATACTGACAAATGTAGTCGCGACTCCAATTACAAGAGACGTCATTCAAACCCCATGTTCTAAACTCTAATACAGTTTTCACTCCCTCCGGTCCGGAATTGCTCGGTGAGTCCCCTCCCACCACGGCTATTTATGGCCACGCCACCGCGTACCATCTGCCCACACGTACGTTCCTTCCACGCTGTTACGTGGAGGGCGGTAAAAAACCAACGGTTATGTCGGTCATGCCGTAGTTCCTGCAAGATGTGCCCGCACGTGGCCCACTCCTGATCGTCATCGAAGATAAGAGAGCCTGCCCCCAATGGCGCGCAACGACTTCTTGCATCGTACCACAGTCACTTGTTGTTCCTCCCAGATGTAAGCCACTTCTTTTTCGCCCTCAACTACAGCTGGCCAACCCTGAGGCAGACTTCACAGATAAAATGAAAGGCAGTAAAAAAAAAATACATACATAAATAAATAAATAAATAAATAAATAAATAAATAATAAATAAATAAATAAATAAATAAATAAATAAATAAATTAAAATAAATAAATAAATAATAATAAAATAATAAATAATGAATAATAAATATATAAATAATGAATAATTAATTAATCAATTCATTTAATTAATAAACTAGTTAATTATTTTATTAATTAATAAGTAAATGAATAAACAATAAGTAAATAAATAAAAAGTAAATGAATAAATAAATAAACAAGCAAGTAAATGAATAAATAAGTAAATGCATACACAAATAAAGAAGTGCTTAAATTAATTGATTCATAAATATACATAAATAAAGATAGTTAAATATACATAAACATTAAAGTACATAAAAAATACTAAATAAATGCATAAGTAAACAAAAAATATACAAATTAATCAAACATACCTCCATAGATAAATACGTACATAAATATATAAACATAAATACACAGGCATACATACACACATACATGCATACATTAACATACATACATACATACATACATACATACATACATGTATCCATTGCCTACATGCATTTCATTATTAGTCTATTTACTGTCTTACCTGTTATCAATATTTCATTACGGTCCCGGCATTAGCTCATTTTCATAATTTTCCTTTTTCCACCATCTACTATGCCCTATTCGGGTTCAATCCGTGTCTCAGTATTTGGTAATAATGAACAAACCGTTTGCACACAGAATAAATATATGGCAGCTATTTGTAGTAACAATTTGCGTGTATGTGGAACAAAATTTTGGACAAAGCTTGTGAACGAGCTGTAGGAGACTCTGGATAGCACAACGTAAATACTACAGAGTGCAGATAAATTTAGGGAAATGTTTTAAGATTATACTTATTATACATGCTTCCATGAAGTAGTTAGTAATAAATAGTAGTGTGTAGACCAATATACATGTACATCAATAAAAGTCAACATGTATTTAGAATTCAGTGGAACTTGATTATTCCGATTTTCAGATTTCAGATTTCAGATTTCATATTTTATTGTCCAAAATCAATGGAAATTTAGTTTGTTTACATGGATAGAACAATATAACAATATAACAACAACACAAATACAAACAATATTATTAAATACAAAAGACATTATACAAAATACATTATACAAATACATATATATATACATATATTCGTACTGTAAGGAGCATTTGACAGTGTGAGTGTGAGCCTGCGCTAGTTTTTAAGATGTGTACTTGTGTATGTGTGTGTATGTGTGTGTGTTTGTGTGGTGTGTATGCGTGTGTATGTGTGTGTGATATGTGGGTGGTGCGTGCCATGTTTGTGTGTGTGTGTGTGTGTGTGTGTGTGTGTGTGTGTGTGTGAGAGAGAGAGAGAGAGAGTCTGTATCTGTGCATGTGTGCGTTCAATTGGATTAAAGATACAACAGCAGCTAGATGAATAGATTAGATTAGATTAGAATAGATTATAGAAACGTGTGTCAATTCATTGGGGCCCGGATGAGTTGAGTTCCGTAGTAACACTGTATATATAATACTGCATATAAATTAACTTTGGGTTTCGAGAAGTGCGATTTCTTTGTTGTTAACTTTTCTATAATTACACTTATTCTACAGAACATATTAACGTTGATATTGGGAGGCTTTGTGTCCATAATTTCATCTAAGCAAATACTTGTGGGTAAAATAAATCAAATGAAGACAATATTACTTCCCTGCACTTACAATAATCCCCTCCCCCTTCTTTAGGAATTAGTTAATTGTAACCCTCTCCCCATTCAACATTCTGATTTCCTGCCAATACGCATTGTCACGGAAGTATACAAATACATATATTTATATGATTATGAATCCGACATTTAGGAGACGTTTCGTCTTAGTGTTGCTATAATTAAGAAACATATTCATATCAATTTCTTAACAACAGAAAACAATTCTCTTTTTGGCAGAGAAATACGAGGTTATAATACGCACTGGTCATGCACTAGGCTCTCTCGCAGCGCTGCAGGAGCATGTCTTTTGCTTGCATTTACACTCGAACGCATACTAATAAAAACACGCGAGGATTTCTCACTGAGAGAAAATCGTATTTGTGATTGTTTTTGCCAATTCCGCGGGCCTTCTCCTAGCCAATTAAATTTGATTTTTACATTTTTAGAATCCTGAGACTTCACACTACATATCCTCATTGTCAATATATTTATATATCCTGCACTTTCATTTTATGAAGCGGCAAAGACAAAAATGACAAAAACGGGAATCTTCCACGAGATTTTTTTTTTACCAAAAAGGAAGTCTTAAGTATCAAATCCGCGGGTTATAATGTTGACTTGGTCACATATTCTAATCTAACCTTAAAGAGAAATCTTTGATCATCATAAATCTCGTGTCAATAGTATATCAAGCTTTTAGATTTGTTACAATGACAAAAAAATGTGCTAAAAACGACGGTTTTAGTTCCAATTTACCATTGTGTTGCAAAACTCTAGACCATGAAGAAAGTAAAAGATCGCTTAGAAATTGATATGATTTTGAAGGAGACATTTCGTGTCTCCTTTAAACAATAATGTCTCCTTATAATACAGCCATTTTACCCACAAATTTATCACAGCCGTCAATGGAAGTGTCAATGGAAGTGTCTGCTTTGAGTTTAAAGAGAATACAAAGCACATGGTTGTCTTGGTTGATGATGGCAAGACTTTCATCAAAATTTCACATTTCATTAGTTTCCAGGTGAATGGATATTACATTTGCATTATAACGTGGGACTAATTCACTTCATGTGCAATAAAAAGTTAGGGATTGGCAGTTTGAGTACCCAACTGAGTGCCCGTAATTGCTGCGGTGTGCAAGGCAACAATTATTATAGTCCCACATATTGATTTCTGTGCTATTACTTAGTCAGCAGTGGGGATTTGTGTAGCAGATTTGTCAAAAACGAAGTGTTCTGTTGTTTTCAACTACTCTCTCCTGTACTATAGTGACATTTTTTAGAATACCATCTGTTCAGAGAAGGTTTGAAAGCAGCTGATATCAATATGATGTTGTTTTGCAAGTAATCAACCAGTACTATGTATTCACTTTAATCCAAATACCGAGTGTCCCAGAAACAAAAACACGATACACTTTTCAAATGGCCCCCATATAAAAACAATTGTATTTTTTTTTTGGAAAATGTGTATACATATGGAAAGCTGAAAAGCCCTTATTTTATGTGATACCCAAAAGTCCACGATTGTGTCATGCTTGAGTGAGCACTGCCCACTTATGTAAAGGTCCTGAAAAATTAAGTTGCGCAGGAATTGGCTACCACTATTACAGGCTTATGCCGAAGGGGTGGGTTGTGTCGCCTCGCGTTGACTAGAGCGCGACCTTTCATCCAAAGGGCCCCCCCCCCCGATTTGGCCGAAAGGGTGTGTTTTATACTAATAATAAATATAGGGTTAATTTTGAGTGTTATTTACCGGTGGAAATGTTTTATGGTGTAATATTGATACATATAAAAAAATATGACTGATTTCAAGCTTCTTTCAAAAT
>JZLH01S0054676.1:27714-39605 GCA_001188425.1 Eucidaris tribuloides | reverse complement strand
TTGGCTGGCAAAATATGGTTTGGGCAGGTTCCTGCATGTGATGTCCCCCTACATTTGAAAATGGATTTGCGCCCATGGGCAGATGTGTCCTAGAAGGGCAAGGCCAAAGTTGATGTCGGGTCAGCATTCACAACGTTTAACTCACTCTTCAGACCCTACCTTACTATATTTTACACTTCAGACCCTGCCTCAGTATATTTTGTGAGATGTGTCTGTTGTGTATGTGTGCGTGATGTTTTTATGTACTCTGTAAAAATGGTTGAAATTTTGTCTCCAAAGAGTGAATTTATAGAAATGAATTTGGAGTGAAAATTGCCGCCAAGTGGCTTATTATTATTTACACATTATTTTGATTATACGAGTATCATTATTTAACCCATCCACCTAAAAGTGCAATGAACAAGTCAATCGCAGGATTGTTTTCCAACAGAAATAAATCCTCAAATTGGCAATGCTTTAAATGATTGAAAATCCACTATTTTACGTGCAAATTGGCAATGTTTAACCAAAAATTATATAAAACAGTTTTGTTCAATTGAAAATAAATAAACACTGAAAATAAACCCTATATTTATTATTATTATAATTATAAAACACACCCTTTCGGCCAAACCGGGGGGGGGGGGGGTCTTTGGACGAAAGGTCGCATTCCAGTCAACGCAAGGCGACGTGGCGCTCCCGACGCACCCTTTTCATCCAAACCGGGGGGGGGGGGGTCTTTGGACGAAAGGTCGCGTTCCATTCAACGCGACGCGACGCGACACAACCCACCCTTCGGCATAAGCCACTATTACAACAGATTCAAGCTCTCTCTGATTTTGTGTGTATTGGGGTGAAGGAATACTGGAGTGGTGGGGTGAGCGGGTGGTTGGAGTGTTGGCGGAAGGGGTGATACGGCATGTGGGGTATATGGGAGTTGGGGTAGTGGGTTGGAGGGGTGGTAGGGTGGTGGGTTAGGTAACCTTCACACATCTCCACCATGCACCCCCACCACCCCACTACCTCTTGTGGAGTGAGGGGTGGTGCGGGTGAGTTAGGGTTACCTTAACCCAAGACCCCCCACGACTCCGCACACCCACCACCCCCACAGTCGAACCGTCCTACCAACACTGGTGTAAATCCGTGATGTCATCCTAATTATCAAAAGAAGATGAATGGATAGACCAGCCCCCCTTGACTAATAGGATGACATCACGGACTTTCGTCAGTCCACTCTCACCACCCCGCACCCCCACCACCAAACTACCCCTTGACCCAAATACGGTAGTCTTTCACGCTTCCAGTCATCAAGATCTTTAATTTACATATCCCAATCCCCACCTAGCTCCACACAAATCGAAGAGAGTTTGAATCTGTTGTAACAATGGATAGCCAATTCTTGCACAATCTAATTTCTAGGTCCTTTACAAAAGTGGGCAGTACCCACTCAAGCATGAAACAATTTCAGACTTTTTGGAGTCATATGAAAGAACAGACATTGACTTGCCATATACATAAACATTTATTTTTTTAATTAGAAATAATATTTATTTGGGGGCCATTTTAAAAGTGTATCGTTTTCTGGGACACTCGGTATATATGTATAATAGATATATAATTATACTTACTCACTGTGGCCCGTTGGTTTAAAATGAAAGCGCCATAGAAAATAAACAGAGATAAAAAGAGGGAAAAATAAGAGGAGAAGAAATATGATTAAACAATCTCTTTACGTATACTAAGAATAATTTTTAGCTATGCAAAAATACAACCACCTGCTTTAAAGTTAATAAGCTCAAGTGAGTTACTGGAATTTCACCAATTATTATGTTTCACTTCATCGTAGATTTCTGACATACTTACATAAACTCGTTGGTTGAGTGGCAGAAGTGCCCTAGCATATAATGTTCCCAACAGAAAAGCCTTGGCACTAAAGTGTCTCTAATTGTTTTTTTTTCACATAAAATCAAAGTATTGTGATACATTTAGATCCTTCTGTCCGTCTTTTAAGTGCAAATATCAAACTATGTCATACTTCTGAAATTAGAGAAAATTTTACTATTAGGGCCCTTATGCCGTGAACATATGCTAGGGCCCTTTTGTAAAAAAAAATATATATATATATATATATACGCAAACACTACCGTTAAACTGTCTTTGCTCATGCATAACTGTAGGCCTATAGCTTAATGTACCGTGTGATATTTATTGTATTGCTATATACGTCAGTGCATGGTGTGTGTTATTGCTATATTATGTGTCAATCTATTATTTCTGTCAAATGTAGAAATCGGTTTTCCACACATTTACCTTGGACAATATAGTCAAATGTTATTACGAAATTCAAATGGACAACAAATAACTCATTACATGCCTCAGCCATTTTGTAATTGTAATTTTGATCTGCGACACCAGTTTCAGTAATATACTCTCCCTATAATGTGTGTCCCAGAGAAAAAAAAACAGAACCATATCCAAAGGCTTAGTGTGTAGAAACAATGGGGCTTATGATTGGGGGAAAAAAAAACATATTCAACATAAATCTTGACTTTAGCTCTTTCAAATGATACGCTAGGCAAACTTCTTTATTCATGCATCTCTGAATACTATGACTTCGAAAATTTAATGTCAAAAATCATTTGCTACACTTCTGGGTTTAAACAATGAGTACATCAGGCAGAGAAAGAGATGGACACAATGGTGTGCGCAGTGTCTAAAGCCCAAAAGTGTAGTTAATGGTTTTTGACATTAATTTTTCAAAGTTATGGCACTCAGAGATGCATGAATAAACCAGAGCAGTTCGTCTGCATACAGTCGATGGGTATGCCTCCGCAGTCCACACTCTCATCCAATTGATATAATTTGAAAATCCTCAAGTTACCATGTTAGCAAGACCAAAGATATGGATAAGCCCTTGTGACCTTTCACCTTTCAGCTCCGAATCTACTTAGTTCATCAGTGCCTAACGCGACATACTTGTCCCAAGTTACAGTAAAATCCGATAAGAAGTTCTTGAACTATCGAGACAATGACATTAATTTGGTAATGTATGAGGCCTTGTGACCTTCACCTCTGACTCTTCAACTCCAAAATCTAATCAGTTTATTGATGCCTTGAGATACCTCACCCAACATGCCCATGCTACATCAAAATCCGACCAGCCGTTCTGAAGTTATCGCGGTAAAGAGCCCAAATTAGACACATTTTGGGCCCGGTGACCTTTGACCCGTGACTATTCAACTCCAAAATCTTGGCCCCTTAAGGTGTGATCTGCGATGCAATCATGGAGTTTCTTTTGTCAGTTTTGTGTGTAGTATGCAACATTTCTGTTAGGTTTACCTTAGATTCTCTCTCATGAAAACGGACATTTACGTAAATCAACATACAAACAAGTTTCACGTTCTTTTTACGGCAACATAAGCACAATGTAAGATTTTATACCTTTTTGTGAAAAATTTTGATATGGCTGGTAAATGCTATTCTTGTGAAGTGGCTGCATACTACAAAATAAAAGTTGCTGCCCAGTATACGGTATACATATATATGTCGCTGTATTCGATTGATTTTTTTTTACACTGTACCTCTGATACCAAGTGTATTAAAAGAGAATAATTATGGAGAATATTGTTGAAAATTCACCCTTTTATTCTTACTTCGGCCCCTAAAAACTGGCATTATATTGTTGCCCCATAGTACTTACCTTGTCCTAGTTTCATCAAAATCCAATCAGTTGTTTTTAAGTTATCGCAGTAACGAGAAACGGTAACGGACGGACGGACAGACGGGCAGACGGACGGACAACCCGAAAACATAATGCCTCCGGCATGAAAAGTTTGTTTAATGCATCATTTTGAAAGATCATGAGTCCAAGTTTATCTATAACACTTGTTAAAAATCAAACGCTCCATTGCTTCTGCACAATATGCCGTTGTTTTAGGGTTCTGTTTTTTTTTTCTGGGACGCACTGTAGAGCAACTGCGACATTACATGATCATGCTGATTCCGACAGAAATGAGATGTAGGCTTGGTCGCGGATAGTTTCAATAGAGTGTACAAGGACACCAGCGTGCAACGTCAATGTTATAATCACCCGTAATTCAATTTACAAAAATAAAACTGGAAACGACAACAAAATTGCTGTAGGTATAATTGCCGCAGCAAATGGCTACACAGTGACATACAGCAAGAACTGGGTTGTTGCGTTAAATTTACATACGGTGTTTGTGTTTGATATTCTTTTTAGAATTTTTAGGAAATCATCAATATCAAAAACAATGAAAGCACTAGTGTTCCGTAATGAATATTGTAGCGACACATTTCCGCCGAATGGCTGCAGATTAGCGGTAGTTCCGTTTTACATTGTCACATTCATCATTATTGTAAACATTAATAAATGAACTTGACATTTTGCATAATTTGCACTATCAACAATTTCATTTTAACCCTGGAAGCCCGGGGTGGGGTGTCGTAGTACTCATGCATAGTTGAAACACAGGATATACTCTCACCCTTATGGAGCAAACACAGTGTGACCACAGTGTGACCACAGTGTGACCATAGTGTGGACACAGTATCAATGTTCCAAATTCACATAGTAACTCTGTGGGGGCTTTGTAAAATTAGGAAATTTCTACAAAGTCAACACAATATTTTCCGTAAGGGGTACTCAAGTCAGTGGTGTAGACAACGATCGAGGGCGGGGGGGGGGGGGCTCGGGTGATAGGGCATGCATCCCCTTGGTCACAAAGTGGAGAGGAGGAATGCCACGTACAGTTATTAAATTAAGAAAATTAAGAGTTTCGTAGCAAAAGCCAATAAACGCCAAATTTCGTTTTTCAAAAAATGCTTTCAAAATGTTATATGGCGATAGGGTTATTTGACGTTCATTTTCATATTCTTCGAATATCCATTATAACCTCTAATTTAGTGTTTTGGAAAACACAGTTTCATGGCAAAACCCCCAAACCGCTACCTATCTTCCATGCCAAAACACAATATATCGATTCAGCCAATCAGCGTGCATATCAAGCCCAACATGACGGTGCCCATAAACCTCTACAGACACAAAGTGACCTCAGGCAGGCCAGGCGCGCGGTAATTACTGCCGACCTATTACATTTCATCTTGCCTAATCTCTTAGTGTAAATAGTGATGCACTAAACTCTCTTTCACATCCCGTTAATGAATATGTTAACTTTACCAATATTCACGAAATGTTTGACATCTTATTATTGTTTTAATCTTGTTCTATAGGAATTATTAATTGAATATTGAATTGAATTGAATTGATATTTTTTTGGCATAATCATAAATTAGAAACGACACATGTAATCTTCTACTATAAATGATTATACAAATCAATAATACAAAATTCATTATGTTAAATAACTAAATATTAATAAACTTAATCTGAGCAGTGACTTTCAATTTGGTCATCCAAGATTGATCATACGTTAACCATTGGTTTATATAAATATATTACACAAATAGTAAACAGAAACGATTATGCAGAGGGCTGGGTATAAAGGTAGCTTGAAGTTGGTCAGCCAGAATTAAATACGAAACTAAATATTGTAGCGAAAAGTATGTCCATGTATGTACAGTATTAAGTAGTACGCATAACAAAATCCTGTGAGCAAAGCGTATACAATTATATATCATGTGATTTCATACATTAGATACTACACACTACATATCTCATATTATGAATTTACAAGTTTAGGGTGAAAGAAGAAGGAGGAAATGGAAAGGAAGGCAAATTGAAGAAAAAAGTGAAAGGTCAGGAAAAGAAAGAAAGAGAAGTCAAAAGAAAGGAGAATGAAGCTCGTATCAGAAAATATTTTATGGTTTTAATAATTGCAGATTGACTTCGAATGTTAAATTACCATTGAATTCATCGTGCAAGACCACATAATAACTGATTCTGTCTTTATAAAATTTCCGAAGGTAGTATGTCAGCAACAATTTTTTTCATTTATATGTTTGAAGGATTGTAAAAGGACGGCATAATTTAATTGATTCTGGTAAGCAGGGTTCATATGTTGGGCATGATGTTGCCTGATGGATTTAGATGGCTAAGCCATTTTAGGGTTAGATAAATGTAAAGTTTTGTGAATTCGGTGGGATCATATGGACTGTCTTTGTTAATCGTAAAATTGTGTTAAAGGACGATGGCAATTTATTATTAGTGAGTTTTGTACATAAATGTAAGCAGTCTGTAAGGTAGTAATATCTTTTAATTTTTAAGGATATGTAGTCGATGAAATTAGAGGATCAGTATTGCTAGGTAATGTGAACGGTGAAATACGAATGCTCTCCTTTTTGTAATTTTAAGAATTTATTGAATTGAGAAATTGGCTGGGCTGTTGCCCATACGATGTTACAATAATTAATATGAGGTAGTACGAGTGTATTGTATATCATGAATAATATTGAGATGAAAAGAACATTTTTGGAGTTTATTATAAATACGTTGCTCTCGATATAGAGATGTGATCTTGTTGAAAATGAACTTCTAAGTTAGTTTTGTCATCGCAATGAACACAAAAATTTAGTGTAATGCACTTTTTTTGTCGAGAAAGTTTGTCGACTTTTTGTTATTATGTATTTTGTCGCGAATATTTGTTTTAAAATACATAAAGTATTGGTTTTTTAGATTGAGTAGATTATTAATTAATCTAAACATTGGATACCAAGCATTCTTGATTAAGAGTATTAGTGAGAATGTTTAAGTTTTCATGGGATAAATATGTTAGTAATCTATCGCAAAAGATGTATGAAGTTTGCAGGAAGAATTAATAATATCGTTTATATATATAAGGAATAATAAGGGCCCAAGAATTGCTTGCGGGCTCACGTATTGGAAGCTTTGGGGATGATATTATTATAACAACAAATTGACTTCTGTAGATTAATAGCTTTTAAACCAGGGCTAAGTAATGCCCCGTATTCCATATAATATTTAATTTATTAAGCAGTAATCTCGTGCTTAGGGTATCAAACGCTTTTGAGCAAATTCATAAGAATAGTATATGTTCTTCGAGGTTTTAAGATTGGAAATTTTATCATATATTATAATTGCTAGTCAGTGAATATCCCTTCTAAATCAAATTGAATTAGGAATACATTATGGTTAGTAAGGAAGGAATACTAATTCTTGTAATGATTTTTTAGAGATTTTTAGGAGATACTTGGTAATAACAATTGTCTGTATATTATTTGTACTGGGTGTTTTTTAAAAATTGGAATGACTTTTGATATTTTAAACGAATTTGGGTAACAACGTTTGATATAGATAAGTGATATATGAGCTAGTGGGGTAGTTATGCTTGGTAATAATTTGTTTAAGGATTTTGGTTGCTTAGTCGATATGTCGGTGGATTTGGTAAGTTTTAAAGAGAATTAACGATTTCAATAATTTCTGTAATTCGTGGGTAAGAATATGATTCATCAAAATGCATTGGTAAAAAGTCGTAAATGATTTATTATTTACATGCATTTTCGACTGCAGATTTGGCCGCATTTACGAAGAAGGAATTAATGGTCCTGCGATGTGATGGTGTCGGAATATTACTAAGTTATTTTTGAAAAGGAGTTTAACGGGGAGATTTTTTCTATATGCGCAATAAGTCATTAATTATTTTTCACGTGAGTTGGCGTTTCCGTTAGGCGATTTGAATTTTTCTGCATAATAATTTTTGCGAGATGTTTGTATAATATGTGATTGTTCTGTACTTTTTATAACTGGTCGACAATTGGACTGAGAGAAGTTTCTAAGTATTCTTGTATATTTATTACGCGTGTTTGATTGATTTGAGTATGGGTCCTGTGATCCACGTTGACGTATTTTATGCTCTTTAGATGAGAAGTTTACAAGAGGAATGTTTTATTATAATATTTAGGGTTTGGATAAGAACATTTCATATGCAGAATTAGTTTGAATTAGATTTAGAACATCTGAGTTTCATTTGTTAATCTGTATTGAGATATCAACAATTAATTTTAGATTCGTTTCTGTATGTATTATTATTTTTTTTGAATATAATGGTTAGAGTGAGAACTATCGTAAAGATTGGCAGGTGGTAGATATATCATAATAATTAATCACGGTTTTAGTTTTTCGCTAACATTCGAAAAATATTGTCGATAAGAGTAATAGAATTAGAGGTTATTCGAGTCGTTTGTCATAAGTGGGAAGAGCGGATAACGAATTAAGCATATCAATTACTGAATTTACCATTTGTGTTAGCTACGTCTAATATTAATGTTGAATTCCCTTATATAAATAATTTCTTATTTTTCGCAGATTTGATTGAGGTTTAACTGCGGAAATTTTCAAGAAAGTATATTTTTGATTTTGGGGAGGTCTGTAATAAGACGAAGTATAATATTTTTGCATCTTTTAATTCTACCTCAATAATAATTCCTCTATTATCGATTGTGATATCTGCGCTGTTTGTATTGAAAGAATTGTGAATTAGTAGCACTGCACCCTCTTGTCATTTCCGATCGGCTCTATCATTCATAATTGGGAATGTTAAAGCTAGGAGTGAATTAAGTGTGGAGACATGTTTATTATGAAATTCATATGATTGAAATGAGAAATTAAGCGGCGATGTAAATTGTTTCAAATGCATATCAAAATTTTTATTCAGGATTTGGAGATTTAAATGAAGTATATTAAGCTACTATGGGCAGACGATTATCATCAATATTTGTCAGAAATCATCAGTTTGGTAATATTGGCAATTGTTATTGGGATTGGAGTCTGGCCGTTTGAAGTACATTAAAATGGAGAGTCAGTTATAGACCTATTGTGTATGAAGTTATTCATGGCGGGGCTGGAAGGTGGCAATGAAGCTGCAAGAGAAGAGAGAAAGGTTAAGTGCAGGGTGATGAGGAGAAGTGGCGAAATAAATAATATAATATAAGAAAAAACAAAACAAACATAAATTAACATCTCAGATGGTTAACATTACTGTTTTGTTTTACATCTCTGTGCAATACCACATTTAAACTTAAAGCTTCAAGATAAAAAATAAATTCTACAAGGATCTGGCTTCGCGTTGGCCACAAGGCAATAATTGAAATAAAATACAAATCATTGCGTCTAGAGAGTCGACAGGAACTTAAGGCCATGAGTGGATTGATTTAATTCTGTTGAGGTAAGATCTTGTGTCATAAACAATTAACATTTGTTTAGGAGATTCGTTGAGATCAAATGAGGATTTAAAAAGAATGACCGTTTAAAGAGGTATAGGAGAGTTGAACAGTATATTTAATTCTTCGTTATTGAATAATTCGGTAGTAATGACCAGAAATGAGTTAAATAGATAATTTGATGAGCCAGTCATATTTCTAGAATGTAGGAGCCCTCGATACAGCAGACCCTTTGTTATTCGCTTATTAAAATAAATTGCAACTTTCGTTTTTTGTTTTATTTTGCGCATTTAACTTGTGATATTGATTTTATTTCTATCATAACAATGCTTCCATGAAATCAGGCTTTTATGGATAATTTATGAAGATCACCTAATAATATAATAGATAAACAAACAGTTAAACAAATAATACAATGGTGAATAAATAAATTAGTGATTAATTAATTTAATGTAATTGATTTATAAAGTTCACAATAATCGTAATGTCTTACATGTGTCACAGCGTGGTCCCGCATAGTTCGCCGAACAGGTGCATTCGAATCCTTCAGCAACCTCTCCACAGGTTCCTCCATGTAGACAGGGATGTGACAAACACGCTGAAAAAGTGACGATAAATGTATCTTTCCCAAGTCATCACGTAGAAAAAATAATAATACACACACAAAAAAACGAAGTTGTCCCACTGATAAATTGTAGTGCTAAATTTGACATCAAGTACATTTTGGACGAAAAATTAACTTATTTTACACAGTCATGTTCAAGGAATGCATGACGTGTCATTCGGGCTGACAGCCATGACATAGAGGGGGGAGGGGGGGGGTTCTAAGGGGTAGTCGGCCTGTGGATAGAGTCCGTAGTGGTCCGGTGGTTTTTGTCCTAAGGAGTGGTTGCCCACTCCTCATCCTCTTCCGTCTTCTTCTTTTCCGTTATCTTCTTCTTCTTCTTCTTCTCCGGTTTTGCTATTTGTATTTCAATTATTGGGCCTGTTGGCAGAACGCGAAAGCAAGATCTTGTAGAATTATGTTATCTGAAGTCTTTAAGTTAAATGGTGGTATTGAGGCCAGAGAGGTAAAACAAACAGAATGTTACCTCTGAGAATGTTAATGTTAATGTTTGTTTTGTTTATGTTCTTTGTATATTTAGATATTTTGTTTCGCACTTCTCCTCATCAACCGCTTCACTAAACGGCTTTCTCTCTTCTCTGCTAGTCTTCATTGCACACTTTCAGCCGGCGCCAATGAATAACTCATACACAATAGCGTCTGATAATGCTCATTTTAATGATACTTCAAACGGCCAGACTCCAATCAATAAACAATTGCAATTATTACAAAAACTGATGATTTTCTGACATAATATTGCTGATAACTGTGGCCCAAGTAGGCTTTAGTATACCTTCATTTAAATGCCCAGAAGATCTGAATAAAAATTTTGATAGCTTTGAACAATGTTACATTGCTCTTAAATTTCTCATTTTCAATCATAGGAATTTCAGAAAACACAGGGCTCCAGCACTAAATTCACGCTCGAATACTTTTAACGATTCCCCGAATTTATGATATGATTAGAAGCCGATCGGAATGACGGAAGAGGTGGGTGGAGTTTGCTTACTATATTTCAACATTCTTCGTAAATACAATACAAGCTGGCCAGATATTCACATCGATGGAATAGAGGATTTATTTATTGAGGTAGAATTTAAAGATTGCCAAAAATATTATACTTGGTCTTATGTACAGACCTCCCAAAATCAAATTGAAGCTTTCGCTTGAAAATTTGGAGTTAAACCTCAATCAAATCTGTCGAGAAAAATAGAGAATTATATATAATGGGAGATATTTCAACATTAAATATTACGAACGGTAGCTAACCACAAAATGTGGTTAAATTTCATTGATATGCTTAATTCGTATGCGGCTCTTCCCACTAATTGACAAAGCCGACTCGAATAAATCCTCTAATTCTGTTACTCTTATCGACAATATTTTTTCCTACATGTTTATTAGCGAAAAAACTAAAACCAGTAGGATAATATATTATGATATATCTGACCACCACTGCCAATCTTTACGATATGTTCTCACTCTAACCATTATCAAAAAACATAATAATACATACAGAAAACGAATGCTAAAATTAATGGTTGATAATCTCAATACAGATTTAACAAATGAAGACTGGTCAGGATGTTTCTAATCTATAATTTCAACTAATTCTGCATATGAAATGTTCTTATCCAAACCCTAAAATATTATAATAAAAACATTTCCATCTTGTAAATTGCTCATCTAAAGAGCATAAAATACGTCAACAGTGATCACAAGAGCCATACTCAAATCAATCAACACGCGTAATAAATTATACAAGAATTACTTACAACTTCTTCTCGCAGTCCAAATTCGACGCAGTATAAAAAGTAAACAGAAACAGACTGACAGTATTATACGAACATCTCGCAAAAAATGTATTATGCAGAAAAATTCAAATCTGCTTAACTGGAAACGCCAACTCCAACGTGGAAATATTTACAATGAACCTCATTTGTAAGAAAAAATCTTCGCCGTGTAATACTCCATTGTCGCAAAATAACGTAGTAATATCCGATCACCGTGAACATCGGGCAGGAAGCATTTAATTCCTTCTTCGAAATGCTGGCCAATCTTGCGTCCGAAATAGGCATGTAATAATAAAATTTTACTGACTTTTTACCTATGATTTTGATGAATCATTTATTTCTACCCCAACGAATTA
>JZLH01S0054676.1:5664-16066 GCA_001188425.1 Eucidaris tribuloides | reverse complement strand
CACACACACACACCACACACAGGGACACAAACACATGCACACAGCTACATAAAAAGCAATCAGTTAATTATTTAAATTAAATTTTACGAGAATATATTTTACTACTTCTGAAACATCAATCCACTGCCACACTAACACGCCGAAACTAATCAGTCAATCGGTCCACATCACGTCACAATTTTACACTGAAATTTTTTTGAAAGATGTTACTACAGAGACCATCATATTTATCCAGTTTTTGAATGTGAAGGTTGCAATGATGTTTGAAAAAGAATGCACAGTATGATTGTATTTAACAATGAAATAAATCGTATCGCCATCTCAGCAAAAATATGGGGAAAATATTCAATGTGTCATTAATTAGCACCTTTGAGGACAACATAAAGGCATACACGTAACTGGGTATAATCAATATTTTCCCAGCACCTTTTGTCACAATCATTTGTGCAGTGAAATTTAACACAGTTCAAAGCCAGTGCTTTTGTTCTAATGAGATAATAAAATAGAATCCTTACTTACATTTGGAATATTGCACAGTCAATAGTACGCACCACGTAAATCGTACCAACTGCAAACAGGAGAAAACAATGCAAATAAAGAAATCGTAGAATTCGATTTCGATTCCAACGATTTCGCACTCTTCTGAAAGCTTGTCCGATTGCACGGATCTCTCAGGTAATTTACAATTAAACAACGAAACAACAAACATTTTAGATTGGTATGATTGAAAACCTCTGTGAGAAATTTGTTACAAGGTTTTCCAGAAAATCTTATCGAAAATCGATTATCTTATTGCTACTGGTTACTGTTTGTAAGAGCCTGCCCGAATTTGCCTTAAAGGTATTGGCTAACATTTACCACAGTTAAAAAAATCTGAGCCGCATGATTCCCCATGCTACAAGTGTCTTTGATGAGGTCTAAAAATGAAGCCCTGAAAAAATTGTATTTCAAAATGATTATTTAGTGCTTTGAAAAAGTGAAAATCGTAAGTTGACCAGATTCACTTGCCCATTTCCTCCCATAGACTTACTTTGTGTACACCTAGGTTAATAAAACTCGCCCCGAGTTTTATTGTTTATTCAACTTGCCATTGGCCGTGTAACTGTCCAAACTTTTGTATTCTAGGGTGTTTATTTATCCATTTGAAGACTACTATGTAGCTCATATATTAAAGTTTGACAATTTTTTAAATTGAAGCTCCACAATGTTAGCCTATCACTTTAATTTTCTGTTCCGTCAGCTGCTTCTGTATAGAAATTTCGTTAAGGCTCCTGCCTGATGAGCAGCCTCTATCCAAATCTCTCTCAAGTTGGCCGATTTGCAACTTTGCTCAAATTTTCCTCAAGCCGAAATAATTATCTTTTTAGAATGAGTTTTCATATCCAGGAAGGAATTCCCCCTGAACCACCCAAAGCCACTTCATTTGTCTAATTATCTGAAATTGCGAATTGAAAGTGGATTAAATTTCTGAAAATGTGACCAAAAGGTACATGGAAATACCCGGAAAATACAATTGTTCTTACTTTGGGACCAGACCTTATCAAAGCTATCCGAAACAAAATGTCTATTTAGCCAAAACCATGAATTAAACGTGGATGAAGTATGGATTAATCTATCACTATCATAGGCCGGATCAGGGACGAAAATGTACGCATTGGTGAGGTGAAAGTGCATTTTTTTTTTCTTACCAAGAAGCTAACTCCCTCCCAGACCCTCCTCAAAGCTATCCATATTTATAATTTGTCAACTTAGCTAAAAACTCGAATTGAAGTGGCTAAAGTATGGATTAATCCATCCCCCTTAGGGGCATAAAAACTGTACACTTTAGACATTTGAAAATGCAACATTTTTTAGCCCTTGAAGGGGGAAACTCCCAAGCTTCCTCATCCTCCCTGTATGACTACAATCATCTTGCTAAAATAACGATGAAAATGTGTATTCACTATGCTTAGAAACACATATTTTTTATGTGTATTTTCAAAAGGTTCGTACCCTTTGGAGGGGGTATCCCGCCTCCCACACCCTCCCTCGCTCGGTTTCCTTCAAACCCCCACTAGTCTTCATATTTTTTTTGCCCTAGAATCACGCATGTATCAGTTCCGTAATTGGCCGATATTGGAACAAGACCAAAAATCCGTTATTGGTATGGTAGGTACATACATCTAAAAGTGTATTGAACTACTTTTTCTTAACTTACCGACATGATAACGTCCTAAGATCATCTAACGTGTTCAACAAACGATGTCAAACTAATCCGTTTCAAGGCGTTGATCACATTCGCAGCCACATACAATCATGTCCCCAGCTCACTGCTCATTCTTGTTCCCGTATTCAACCAACATTTACACGCGCATGCGTGTGACAAACAGCATTTCCTTCCGGGAGCGGCGCCACGTGGGGAAGGCGGAAGGGGAGAGGTGTGTGCCCAATAATTGTCAAAATACCACAAATAAGAGGGTTCGTTTCCTTTTTTTTATTTCTCCCTCTAAGGTTTTTCCGTCATTGACGTGCCGAAGCCCTATGACATTGATTTTCACCGAATAATATGGTCTACTTTTTTTTAGTTTTGTTTTTTGCTTGTCGCTTTGATTTGGACAATATAGAACGATGATTTTCCAGACCATTTTTATTTAAATAATTAATTTATTTATTTATTTACTTACTTACTTATTGATTGATTTATTGTTTGTTTGATTGATTGATTGATTGATTAATTGATTGATTGATTGATTGATCGATCTATGAATTGATCTATTTTATTTATTTTTTTGGGGGGGGGGTGGCTTGCCGCATTTAATTGCACCATTGTCATTGTTCCTCTGGACCTGATGACCCCTATATTTGCTTGTCGCCAAGTTCACATTTATTTCTCCCCTTCGCGTAAGATTTTACCCTAGTGCCGCTACTGCTTTCTTTTACGTCACACAACGCTCTGCTTGGGAAAGGGGGGGGGGCTAGGGGCTAGTTATTTTTCTCAATGGTGAATGTCTCCTATTTTGCTTTTTAATCTCCAGTGGCTTAGTAGGTGCTGTATGCAGCTGAATTTCTTATACATGTACGCTTGTTTTACGAAAAGAATGATGAAAATACATCCACATAAAGAGTTTTTATTAACAGTTTTTGCACAAACCTGTGCTGCCATTTCCAATAAACAAACAGAAAAAAAAATGACTGAATAAGCAGTCTGAACAATTATTCGAGAGAACGGGCAAGTCCATTCAGACTTACACCCGTGGGGGGGGGGGGGTCGCTCTCCACACGGCCTGCTACGCACCCGGGTTCAGAAAAAGCGTCGCAAAGGGTCCCTTTTCCAGCCCTCAGGCGTCGTCGACGTCTTTTGGAAAAAGGGTAGCTTTTTCAGCACCGTTAATTCGCTGGCAATCGCCACTTAGGGTAGCCTTTTCTCACATGTCACGCCATTTAGGGATACTAATTTGGTTATGTAGATTACGCCATTTAGGGGTGCAAATTTTTGTGTGGATCTAAAAACATCTCCAACATGAACATTCGATAATTAGGAGAATTATTTATGAATTGTCAAGTGAACCTCTTCGGGTTGCGCAAAGTACAATAATGTTTTAGATGAGAAGGACACTTGGGTGGGGTATCAAATTAGTTGATTTCACTAATTACGCCACTTAGGGTATCGAATGAGTGGATTCCCTTTTAACGCCACTTAGGGTATCAGAATAAGTGGATTTCCAGGGAGTCACGCCACTTAGGGTAGCTTTTCTGATGTGTTACGCCATTTAGGGTTGCAAATTTGGTTATATAGGTTACGCAGTTTAGGGTGCATTTCTGAGGTTGTTGGACACGGGTGGGAGACAGGCCGTGTGGAGAGCCGAACCCCCCCCCCCCCCCCGGGGTATTACCAGGGAATCCAAGTCTATTTCAACTTCTTCAAAAGGGGCACTAAGAACGATTCTAACTAGGTTTGTAATAGTTTTCCTTATCCCCCGTTTATTTTTTTTTCCTTTTGGTCCTTATATGCATTTCTTTTGATAAACATAACGGTAATCGGCTATTTTGCTTAATTTGCGAATTTGATTCGATCATGACTGATTTGATGTATTTCTGCATTTTGCAGACATCAAAGAAGATGCAAATGAATGATATGAATTCAATTTATATTCAAAACAATATGAAAATTAAAATCATACAAAAACATGCTATTAAAGTAACAACAATAAGAATGAATATAATGATAAATTGATGCATACAGACAAAACTCTTGAGAATGCAGAGGTTGCGTTATACAGTTAACATTAAAAGCAACGGACAACCTTAATTGAATTCGGTGTAAGTAAGAGAATTTGTCGATCAATGAATAGAAAAATGCAATCATTGCATAAAAAAAAAAAAAAAAAAAAAAAAAAAAAAAAAAAAAAAAAAAAAAAAAAAAAACAATATAATAATTGTTATAGCGAAATTTTGCCAACAAAAGGGGGGAATTAGAATTGTAATTCATTTAGGAAGCTTAATGAGTCACATGAGTGCGCTGGGTGGCGCTTGCGGTGTGCGTCGCGCTACCAACCTGAAATTTATTGACTATAACGACAGTATAATTTATCATAAAACAACTGATCGACTTGAGTATTGAGCATTTACTGCTGAACTATATTGATTTAATTGTTGTATAGCTGGAGTAAAAGGTGTGTGGTTTTTTAACAGTGCTTTAAGCAAAAAGGAGGTCATGATTTTTGATTTGCCACTGGAAGAGAATTCCATACATCAGCGTCCATGATAAATCGGATAAGCTCTATGGCAACAAGAAGTTTCGGGTATTCAAATGAAAATCATTTCCTGTGACGTGTGGGATATGAGTAATATATCTCGCGATTGAGTTGGAATGTGTTTTGAATGAGAGGAAGTTAAGTTTGACTACATTTATACATGAATATAGGCAGACTGTAAGTAGATGATAAACATGTACTTTGAGACGTTTTTAATTGTGTCTGAATTAACGTGATCGGTTGTGAGACAAAATAAGTGTGAATTTGTGCATAGCCTCAGAGTCTTTTTGTGGAGTAAAAGAGGATAGAATTTAAGTTTATTTGATTACAATTTGCCGCATACAATGTTACAGCTAGTTTATGTGGGGGCAGTATAACTGCATTATACAACATAATTAGTGATTTTGTGGTAAAATATTGTTTCAGTTTACCAGAGGATTTCCAATAACTTTGATCAGGGTAGTAGTAACGTTACGAGTCTGTTCATTCCAAGATAAATTTGAATTCAAGCGAACCCCAAAAATTTCGTAGATTCTTTTTGTACAACGCATATCATCTATAAAGATATTTTTTAGCATGCCACTGTGATTGCGGATTTTTAAAATGAATGAAAACAAGTTTTATTGATAGTTAACGATGATTTGTTGCATTGAACCATGATGGACACTTTTCGTGACGTTCTAAAGATCAAATATCTACTAGAGTATCATATGCATTTCATGAGAGAGAAATATGTTAGTTGTCTCATCTACAAATAAGTAAAAAGTGAGCGTCCGGACGCAGGGTCAAATCATTCATGTATAATGAGAATAATAAGGGACCTAAAATTGCGCTGTGGCACGCCACCAGCGTTTATGTTGCTATTGTTAAAACATTATTGTGAATCAAGAGCGCAAATTGTTTTCGGAATTAGCTAAATACTTTGAAAAAAGAGAGGCGCGCTTACCTCTTATGCCTATTTAAGAAAGCTTATATATTAAAATCCGATGGTCAACTAGTGTCGAATGCCTTAATTAAATCGTGGAGGTCAGAGAGAGATCTCTTCTACCTCCGATGCTTAAATCAAGCTGAACAATCCTACTACCATGTTCTTTATTCGCAAATGAGTAAGCTATGTTGTCACAGACTGAATCAGAGATTAACCGTTAGAATAACCTTTACAAAACCGAATCGTTTGAACTTGAGGCAGTTTATTTCGATCACAAGAATTATTTAGTCTTTCGTAATGCAAATCTTTTCCAAAATTTCGAATCGGCGTAGTAGACTATGGGACGATATTTTTTTTATTGTGATGGGTTCATCTTTTTCTGATATCTGAATTACTATTAGCTAATTTCAGGGCATGGGGAAAATTCCAGAGTAAGAGATTTATTGACAATATGTTGTCAAAGGGGAAAACAATGTAAAAAAATATATATATTTTTAAGGAATACACTTCATTTCAGCGTATCCGCGAGACTGTTGACTTGGCTTGAGGACTTGGACAATTTTTAATATTTCATCTTCACCTTGTTGGTGCAAGAAAAAGGGAAGTGTGTATGTTATCTCAGGTAAGAAATCAATCAAATTCGGCAATCGTTGTGGAGATATGTTCTCTGCTAACTGAGGACCCAAAGTTAGTCAAAGAAACGATTAATAATATTGCAGACTTGGGATGGATCCAGAAATTTTAATTCCATTTTCCGTAATACTATCCGAGGATAATCTTTCTGTTCTTTATGAGCGTCATTAAGTTTCCAAATCAAGTTTACAATATTTTTATTAAATTCCAATTGGGTGCGAATAATACAATTTTCGTGAAACAACGAATCACCGCTGTTAATTTATTTCTGTAGTTTTATATATTCTTATGTAGTAGCAGTAGGTGACCAGGGATATTTTATTAAAGGCGATTGCGAGTACTGTATGGATCGTAGTATGCATTAGTAATCCATGGTTGTTAATTTGATATTTGTCCCGCGTTAGTTTTTTGTTTTTCAGCTAACGGATAATTGATTATATTAGTATAGTAATTCTGAATTAAATTTTTCATAAGATTTAGCATTGCATGCATTTTCCATAAATACATCCGACCATTCTTCTTGTGATAAATAAAAATTTGAGTGTATCAATATTATCTTGGGATTCTTTTCGTACGCGACGCCGTCCGTACAGAAAGAACGATTCAACATTGTTAAATTGATTAGCAATATACAACATGGGACAAATGGTCCGAGAAAGTCGGAGTTAAACATTCTGGCTATAGCAACAGTTTGAGAATATGTAATCAAGAAGGAATTGACCTGTACTACAAATTCCTTTTTGGTTTATTAATGTTGTGGGTAAAGGGCATTTAAGCATTAAAGAATATTAGTGAATTGTGAGACACAATGAGACATTTGGACAGAAATCCAAATTGAATCCCCATTAAATAAATATTTTCTGTTCGTGTAAACTACTTGTTTAATTGTTGCACCCATTCGTGAGAAATGTATTCAAATCACATGTTCGGTGTTCTATAAATTTGTTCCTTTTATTGTAAATTTTATGCCTGTTCGTTCAGAATTTCAATAAATAAGTACACAGCTCCAGCTTATGTGAATTCAGGTCTAAGTTTGTATTGAAACTTATTGTTTAATGGCTACTACTGCTCACGATCAAACCGAATGAAATCGTATTTTGTAAATGAACATTTGGGGAATTTGCAATTAACCACGTTCTGTTATTCCAATGACTGAAAATTAAAATTATTTAATGGGAGAGTAATATTCGATCATTATCAAATTTGTATTTAAGCTTACGACATTGATGTGGAGTAGACTAAACTGATTTTTATTGTGCATAATCAAAATTTGTATCAGGACGGATGCGTAGGAGCAAATTCACGTATAAATTCTTCACTTGTGAAGATATTGCACTGATGGTCAATCAAGTCAAAATCATTTAAGGTCGTAATCTATAACATGAATCATTGGTAGAATAAATAGAGTACACATATAATGATGGTTGGCAATACCGGCGCATGGGCGGGGGCTAAGGTGAGGGGAGTGATAGGGAGAGTTGGAGAGAGGTGAAAGGGGGGGGGGTAAGCATAATCATTGCTTCACAAATGGGTTGACTAGCACAGATTTTCTGGCGGGCACCGTTTAAGAGAAAGCAAAGGATTTTTGAATGCAAGTGAATGAAGGAGCCAGGGTACATTTGAAATTGATAACATCTTTTTTTCAGGAGACAATGGCGGCGGGAACATTATGTGGTATTAATCGGACACTATATGTAAACTAACAATAAAAGTAGGATGGTTCATTTGGCCTATTCTGATTCTGAATGAAAGAAAGTCATTTGATGAAACTTGGACGACCATGCAGTATTACGTGATCGAGATTGATGAATTCGTTGGTCGGTTTGGTGTATGCCAGTTTGGGGGCGTTTTCTTAATTTGCGAACGTAGTGAATAAACAATAGATTTAAATAAAACTACAAAAGGAATAACTGAAGAGTCTCTCTTCAGCGCAAATAAACGACAATGACCTCTTGTGTAGCTTCAGGGGTTAATTCAAACCGATATTACAAGGCAATAAGTCAAGGTTATATAGTATCATAAAAGACGTCAATTAACATAAAGATGAGGAACAGAACATGCAAGTTTCATGTAACAATACATTTGGTGGCCGCAGAAAGGAATGCTACAAGTAATGAATCGCTAATTTCTTCACAATCTATCACAAAATTCATTAATTTTTATTTCGTTATGGATATAGAACATTCTTTTCCAAATAAATGATACCACAGATCAATTGATTTGAGTAAGGCGTTTTGATCTAGGCCATTTTCGCGAGGCAATGCAATTTCCCGAAAGTTTGCCAATTTTTCAACAGCACGCGGTCATCGGAACGCCGAGATACTCTGGCTCTCAGCCTTGCCATACCGGACAAACCGCGATGACAATGAGACATAGCTCGCATCGTCTTCGCCTTAATGAAAGCGAGGGCAATTCCAGCCCTTTTGGTTATTGCGGTCTTGTCCGGTATGGCAAGCTGAGAGCCAGAATATCTCGGCGTTCCGGATGACCGCCGCTGTTGAAATTGCAAATTTTGGGAAATCTGCATTGCCTCCGAAAACGGCCCTAGAATCAAAACGCCTACTCAAAATCATGATCTTGGTATCATTTTGGAAAGAATATCTAACCAACGAAATAAAAATTAATGACATTTGCGCCAATCATGTTGAAGAAATTACGATCATCTCGTATCATTCTTTCTGGGCCACCTGTTAGTGCTCAAACAAAAGTAACCCTACTGAACAACAAGCTGGTCGAATAATGCAAAGACCTTTACAAACTTGCTTTAACGATGTGTGCCTAGTAGATTGCAAAATACATGTAGGGGCAGTTTTTCTCATGATACATACTACCATACTGCGGTCTTTCGCCAGTAATCATTGTTAAACGGCATTCACGCAGCTTTCGGTGTTTCCAAGTAAGGATTGAGTGTTTTAACGACTTTAATCATTGACATTGTAATTTGCGGAGTTTGAGCATTGCAAGTAATTTTGTTCAACCAAAAATTCTTTCTCTTTAAAGAAGTCAATCCTTTTATATTACATTATGTGCAGAGATAGTCACTGTCACAATAACAACGACTTCGCGCGCTTTTTGGTATTATTTGAACCCTTGACAGATGATGTTACGTAACAATTATGTTATACCCATCATAGAGTGTTGATACTTCGAGATATTTAAAATAGTCTCAAGTAATCAAGAGGAGCTGAGGCATTAACAAACGACCCTTTTTTTTGGGGGAGGCCCCGGCGCCCCCCCTTTTTTTTCTGTATTAATTTGAACCCTTATTGAACAGATGACCTTTACGTAACATTATTTGTTAAACCGACATCATAGAGTATGATACTCTAAAGAATAGTTTACTACAAGTCTTCAGAGGAGCTGAAGCAGTAACAAAAGACTTGGCGGGCGGGTTTTTTGTTTGTTTGGTATTATTTGAAGCGCCTTATTTGATAATGACGCTTTACGTAACATTATTGTTAAAAGACTATGCAGTACTTCTAAGAATATTACTACAAGTATCAAGAGGAGCTGAAAGCATAAAAAAAACTTGGCATGCTTTTGTATTATTTGAACCCTTGTTGACAGATGACCTTTACGTAACATTATTGTTACACAACATCATAGATTATTAAAGACTTTGAGATACTGAAAAAGCAATAATTTCATTATTCAGGGAGGCTGAAGTATTACCAACAAAATAAGCAACAACAACAAAAAAAAAACAATAATCCGCACTATACAGCATGACATTCATTCAACATCTAAGTAATGTGCGGTAACAGTTTCCTGCGGCGGACAAAACTTTTAATATGCTCGGATTTGTTTTGAATTTTTGTAAGGTTTATTGACGCGATGAGGCTACGTAACATGAAATAACCAACCAGGGCGTCGATCCTTAGTTTCGATTGGGGGGGGGGGGGGCAAAAGTGAAAAGAAGTCAAAAAATTTCGGCGCGCTTCGCGCGCCAAATCGGCAAACTACAATTTTTCGCGGCAAATCGCGCCGAAGATTTGACAATTCGTATGTTAATGGTATCTTTAATGGCCGTTCCCTGTTTTTTTTTAGTGCTTTCCAATGTTTTTAAGCATTATTCTTGTATTTCCTATTATAAACAATTTTTCAAGTG
>JZLH01S0054673.1:0-33355 GCA_001188425.1 Eucidaris tribuloides | reverse complement strand
TAAGACAACATCCTCCCCCTTTCCATCCTGGTCCCCACCTTCTCCTCCAAATTACATTCATTATTTGTACTCACATTCTGTAGTTTCAACTGCAGTTCTGTCATGTAAGGTTTGAATTCTCGTGACACTTCGTGACCTGGAGAAAAGATTAAATGACAAGAATGAGGATCAGAGATGGTAAGTCACGGTCAATGACAAGAATTGCCAACAATCAGACAAGTGGGGTCGCATGCCACTTTCTACGGATACTCCAACTCATTTGTGTGGGAGAGCTCCCTTTTGGAACCATTTTCCCAACATCTCCCATTCAGCTGCTTCAGTTGCAAATTCTCCCGCTACGTGGTGAGATATCCCATTACACCACGTTATCATCTGATAAGTTTTGCTTTCTCCCGCCAAATGAAGACCAAATGCAGAGCGTGTATCAAATATGTTAGAGCCATTACCTACTGTATGTATTTGTAGGCAACAAATAAACAAAACACACACACACACAATAACAATATTCCAGGAGTCTGTGATTCCTTTGAATCTGAGTTTGCATAAGGAGTCCATGTGAGAGTCTCCAGTTTGAGTGATGCTTAGGGTGGGAATCTCTGCTTTTAGCAATAAAGTGGAACTGGCATCTTATATAAAGCATCTTGGGACAAATGATGCACCATGCATTACCCCGGGGTACCGTTGGGGGTACCGTTGTACCCCGGTGCACCATGTTGTGTAGTGTCCTCATGTGCCCAAAAATGTATTTTCTTCGGTTATGATCACTGAGATAAATGGTTATGGTGCAGAGGCTGTGCAACTGCACAATAAAAAGACATAAACTTATGAAAAGTGGGGTGAAAATGAAGCTTAAGTTGTTATTTTCACACTTCAAACATAACTTTTACAGTTTTGTAACCTAGGGCACAGCGCTAAGAAAAAAAAAAAATAATTCAACAAAATGGCAGATTTCTACTTGGTACCCCAGGGTACCATTTATGTCATCAAATTTGCCTTATTAAATACAGTATCTACAAATTTGTATTCAGCTTACTACTGTAATTAGAACAAATCATAAATAGAAGTGACATTTCACAATCACTTTCTAGCTTACCTTGGTGATAGAATGTGAGCCAGCTGTACATGAATCCTAATAACTGTGGAGAGAAAGAAAACAAAAAGAAAATATCATACATGTATGTGGCATCAAATCAAGCATTTTAGATCTAGACCAATTCTTTTCCGAGAATGAGACATCACTCCGCCCTCCATTTAGTTTTTTTTTTTTTTGGGGGGGGGGGGGTTTCCAAGAGTAAAACAAAAGATGAGGATCTTCATCCATGCATTTCTTTACTTTGGGAACAGCTGTAAACCTGGGTTATTGCATCATATTTTGCTATACTCTAGAAGCCCCCCAGCTATGGTGTTGATGTAGAGTTTTCATTTCAGAATAGTGATAGGGCTATGGTTGGGTTAGGGTTAGGGTTAAGATTGGGTTAGGGTAAGGGGTTAGGGTAAGAGGTTGGGTTAGGATTAGGAGGGTTGAGATAAGTATTAATGGAAATAGTCATCGGAGCAATTGTTGACGGGAGCAAATGTCATGGAATCCCTGATTACATACCGTTTCCACAAACTCAAACTTCTTCTTCTCTTGGACTTCTTGCATCTTGAAGACGTACGTCAGGGAGTCTCTGTGGAACTGTCTCCTCTCCATGTCTAGTGCTGCATCAGCCTGTACATTGCAAGACAGAGAGATATGATACACATTAAATGTTGAGTAATTTCAAGTTCCGTGTTGGTGTTGAAGTTGGGAGATTAAAATTGTCTGCTACTTAAAATCCAGCTCCATCACCAACCTCAGTTTAATCCATGATATCATTTGCACCCTCAATCACACAACACTGAGTAAATCACAAGCGATTCAAGACTCAAGTTTTCTGGTGATCAAAAAAAAGGGGGGCAAAACAAAAGTATCACCAAACCAATGTTGCCTACCACAAATATTGTTTGACTGTGAAAGACAAGACACTTTTCTATATTTCCTCAAGGGACATTATTATTAGTTTGACTAAATATACCTTTTTTTTAAAGTAAAAGATACTTCCAGCAGTCTATGTCACATGTTTAAGTCCCCCCCCCCATAACTCAGCACACACATGCTCTACCAACAACACCACCAACATTAACACCAAACTTGAAATCATAAATTCCTTAATTCCTTGAGCCAGTTTTGGTGGATGGGAAACTTACACATACATGAAATCACCTCCACCACCCGCTGTCCTTGGTTCAGGAGACGAATATTGATACCAACTTCAACTTATGGAAGTACATCATAATTTTCAAGGTCAACCTCAACACCAGGAATGTTTTCAAATTTGTGTTGTAAGCCAGCGTTGATGTTGTACTTTCAACACTGAACTTGAAATCACCCACTTCTATTTTCACTCACTTTATTGATAAATGTAACTTTTACCTAAGGACACGGTAGCTGTGACTACTCATTTCGTTCAATTACAGCTGTAGCTGTACCCCTGTGGTATTGGGTGATGGTATATGTACTAACTGACCTTGCTGAAGTCAGTCAAGCTCAAGTTCAAGTTCAAAGTTCAAGTTCAAATTGATTTTCCACATCTCTTTAAAAAAATATACAAAGTACATGTAAACACTACACAAAAAGTAAGTTCCCCCTTATTCAAAATACCATATCTTTTAACAAAACAAATTTGAGCAGAAGAATTTTGCAGGGGTGTTCTTACACTCATTGACTAACTTCTAAGTGAAAATGCAATTGATCTGTCAGGTTATGCATGAGTGAGCATGCATTAAAGGCCAAATTGTCACTTTTCAAAAGTCATAGGAGTCATTTATTATGCCGAAATAACAGTACAAAATTGTATTTTTTTGCTTTATGAATAAGTGTACTCACTCAGCCATGACATGGTTACAACCTATGTTCGTAAAACATGTGTAGATACATTTTGCTGAAAAATATCCGATTTCAATTTTCCAATAAACTTTATCGATTTTACAATTTCAAAATTTAGGAAGTATGAATATTTTTAAATTGAGCACACTGAACCGTATAGAATATGTGAAAAGTGTCTGGGGAGGTGTAAGGGGGTCAAACGATAGATGATTAACATAAATAACACAAATCATTCACCAGAAATACAATTTGTTACTTTCCTGTATCACAAATCCCCAAAAATGACCCCTGTGAATTTTGAATAGTGACATTTTTACCTTTAATATGTGCTCACTTATGCATGGCTTGGCGGATCTACCACATTTTCACATAGAAGTTAGTCAATGAGTGCAGGAACATTCCTGCCAAATTATTTTGCTAAAAACTATTTCGTTTAAAATTTATGGTATTTTGAAAAAGGGGGAACTTACCTTTTTGTGTAGTGTTTATATGCAAAGTCAAGAAAATATATGAATACATATTGTACATGATTACAAGTAACATAACAAATAGGGACAGTGATTTTCCGCGATGACGGAAAACGGACGGAATTTCCGGAAATCACAACTTGAAACGGAAAATGAGTTTTCAAACAGAAAATCACGGAAAACCTCTTTTTTCTCCAAATTTTTACTTTTTGAAAGGAAAAAACCCAAAATTCAGAACTAAAATTGTAAAAAGTTTACACAAAGACACAGAAACATTGAGAAATATTTGTTTCAAGTTTTATGTAAATGGAATTGTCATTTTTTTTTCATGTATACAAAGTCTATGGTAAAACGGAATTTCCATTTTTCAGACAAGTTGAAACGGAATTCTAGATTTTTGGAAACGGAAAAGGCCTTTTCTTGAAAGGGAAAATCACTGTCCCTAAACAAATTCTAGACAAGTAAATTTACAATATGAAAATTATAAAGCAGATTAGCAGAATGATCTAGTTTAATCAAGTCTAGTTCATATTCATGTGAAATATTTAATAATTGTTTTCAAGTGACCCTTAATAAGTTAAAAACTAGAGCAATATCTCAAAGTTAAGATCTACCATGTAGGAAACATTCATGCAGGCAAATCCAATTATCACAACTAATAAATCAGCAGACAAACAGCTGGAGGAAGACTTTGAACATGCGACCCACACTAAATACCTCCATCATTTCTGGATTCCACAACTATTAATTCAAATTATCATAACCTCCCTCAGACACATGCGGGCCTAAGCTACGCAAGTGTTGTGACAGGCACCCCTGTAAGTCTGTCTGTTCCATTAAAGACGCTATATAACATTGTGGAAGACTGGTTTTGAAAAAAAATTTAACTTCGATATCTGACATATCAACAGTATTTGAATGGACTAATAAACACCCCAGAACACAAAAGTTCCGATAGTTAAGCTGTCACTCGTAAAATATGTACAGATACAAATTGGCACATTAATTAATCTCAGCCGAAGAAAATTCTGCATCACAGCAGTCTATTGGGGAACACTAGAATGGCCCTCTCAAATGATTTTTGCTTTTTTAAAGCACTTAATAATCATTTTCAACTGCAATTTTGTCAGGGCTTCATTTTTAGACCTTAAAGATTGTGTCAGGGATGTGCAAGTCCATTACTTCCCTTCATTATCAAAACCAAACGGTAGTTTAGTACTTACAAATGGAGTGCTGAAAGTTTGAGATCCATATGTCATGAATTTGTTGTTTTATGAGAAAAACTAATAACGACATGTTACCAGAATGTTGTTCTTTCCGTGAGTTTCAATTTTGCTCAAACTGCGAATCGGGGTTATTGTGTAACGTCGGAAGACCAGCGCAGCGCACTGATTGGTCAAACGGCTAACCTCCGCACGACATTTAGCTAACGGCTGATCGGACAATTTTGGAATGGCACGTGCACGTTTGACGTCGCGGATTTTTTGAAAATGCTTCCCAGTAATTTGAAAAAGTATGAAGTTTAACCGTCTAGATTTTCACCAATACTCAATATTTTACCCCAAGTCTCTATGAGAGGTGTTTATTTATATCAATCTTCACATTGGATATGATTTCAGCTGATTTCATTCATTTAGATGTTTTTTGACGTGCAAATCAATGACACAATCTTTAAGTATCAAAGACACTAGTGGCATGGGGAATCATGTAGCTCACATTTTTTAAATGGATATATTGTCATGCCTTTAAACTGGCTAACCTGTCTGTCTGTCTATCTGTCTGTCTATGCCAACAACCTGTGCTAGCTTTACAGGCATGCTTCCCAGCCTTGAGGCACCTGTTTTTTTATTGGGTATGCACTGTGTTTGGAAATACCATGGGAAGGCCGGAGCAGGGGAATGAAAACCAAATGTACGAAATGAGGAACAGAAGACGACACATCAGTAGTACGATTTTTATCACAGATCAAGATCATCTCTTTGGTTATGTTTGAATGCTATATCAAATCAATTCAGATGTCTAAGCCTACTGATAAATTTTATAATACTCTGAAGACACATCTGATGAAGGACTCATTTTAACCATGGACACTAACTGAGAGTGCCTTGAGCATCCTGTGGATGGGATATGTGTTTTAAATATCTGTATTATTATTATTACTTAACTTAGAGGTGAATGGTAACTACCAAAGGGGTGACAAAGGTAAATAATTGCATGTGAGTGTGACACATCTCCAAATCTACTACAAACAGTCACAGCCAAAACAGAGCAAGTTGTAAGACTTATTATTATACACAAGGAACAAAGACCAATGAAAAATGCCCAGGTAAATGTCATGACACAAACAAATGGCAATTTTTTTTGTTTTGCAAAAGAAGAATGCCTACTTTATAAAACAATGACTACTTGAAAAGCAATTAGGCTTACAAAGAATACCTCCTGGTTTCTGGTTTTGTTTTGTTTTATATTGTTTTCAGTTGGATGTTTTTAATTTTGGGGGTCTTACTACAACAGATAATTCTCATATCAAATATACATAATATATCTAAAACTTCTTGAACTTTTACCACACCAAGGGATACGGATTTTTAAGAACTGGACTCCAATTGACCCTAGTCTGGAAATATTAGTCTGACTTCCAGACATAAGAATGAAAACAGTCTACAATAAGGAAATTACTTTCATCACTTAAATTCCTTGATATAAGTGTGACTTTTCACTAACTTTCGATGGAATACAGGATGAGTACAAGTGTGTCCCAGCCATGCGATCCATCCAGTGCATGGTTGACTGCCAGCATACCCAAAACTACAGCCATGGCCATCACAATTTCAAATTTAAATAGCATTGTTCACAAAGACCTCATTCTCATGTGTAAAGTTGATGACTCCAATCCCTGTTTACATATGGAAGTGACTTTGAAAGGTGGAAGTGAATTGGGGGGGGGGGGGGATTGTTTAGATATCATGCAAGGAACATGATTTGTAAAAGTACTATGCGTGTACATGTTTCCCTGTCACTTTCGTTCTACTTAGCGAGGGGAATTTGTGTCTAGCCCCTCCCCTCTCCCCTCCCCCCATCTCCCTCCCTGGGTCAGGTTGGCCGCACACGCACATACCATTTGCCAAATAGGACGGAGGCACATTTCCAGCATGGCTTGTAGGGTAAAGATTCACTCAAGGAATGCTGAAATACTGGGTACTGAATATCCACAAAAGATGAAATACAAAAATATAAAAATACTGAAGAAAATACCACAGAAAGAGGGTAACAAAATTTACACCATTACTCGAGATGGAGCGTCTCTTTCAAAATCACAGCACAAGCATTGGCCTTGCCTACCCCTAATATGGTGGGGGAGGGGGTGTCAACTGATTCTCTAGATAAATATGCTTTTACTAGTTCAAGGGCAAAGTTTAAACACTCCAACAAGTAGCTGCAGTTACATGTCAGATCAACAAAGTAGCATACATGAACATGTGTATGTTCATAACACACTAGACACTATGTACCTTGCCCTGGTCATAACTGATAATACTGATGACTACTTGATGCTGATAACCATCTCAGCATGATGGGGTGTGGGTGGTGGTAACTTCCCCGTTGGTGACGGAGCAGTTTTAGACTCAGTGATGAGCGGGGGCAGCTGTCATACTCCTAAAATTCTGACGAGCAAAGACAGAATTCTACAATGGAGCTGAGATTCATTCAGCAACCTTAAAAATATTTAAGCAGTCCGTTACCCAAGGTTATGTGAACATAGTCTCGATTCCAGACTACACAACTTTATTTTCTCCCGATGGCAGGCCCGATGCCAGCCATGTCTGCCTGCATAATAGGGTTCAAGGTTACGTTGGTATACAATTGATGCACTGGTTGCGAGTGTGTTAGGGCAGAGAAAGTGCACAAAGTTTAGTCAGTGCAAGTGATAGCGCACGTGCCCGCAGGGCAAGTGCGTTATCGATCGCATTGACTAAACCGATTGCACTGGAACTGCCCTAGCACATGAACAAAACAGTGCATCAATTGTTTTATAAGACAGGTCGGCAATACAGCCTGAAAATATGCAACAAAAATAAGACCCTAGGCCTAGTAGAGGCGAGCACTCGACTGTGAGCTAGTGAGTTCTAGTCTACCCTACAACTACGTACAGACTAGCACGGACTATTTCAATATGGTTGCCGATATATCTGCACGGAGAATATCGTCGGGTATCGATCATGTGTTATCAATTGGGCATGCACGTTAGGAGAATCAAATGCACGCCCCTTGCCTGTCAATTGACCAATCACATCGTGTCATTCTTAAACACGTCTATGTTACATAACACTTGATGTGAAACCTTGAAATATAAGCATCAAAGATTTTTCCTTTATCCAATTTCATCACCCATGACAGCGTCATGCTCTAAAAGCAAGTAGCAGGTGTCCGTGAAGATGGTCATCATCAGAACACATCTTCTATCCCTACGTCATCATTGAGACCCCACCCATTTAGAGCCTTAAAGGCTCGTTGGTGATAAGGAGCACATGGAAACATGGACAGGAAGCAAAGGACATGATGTTGGTAGCATGAAGTTGATTACCAACAGGGGCAGATTCAGCATTTTTAGAAGGGGGAGGGGAGACCACACTTTTCTAGGGCTTTCACCTTTGGTGCAAATGAATGTGACCAAAACAAGAGCCCGGGGGGCACGTACGCTCACGCTGAGTATCGCAATCTCTATGGTACCCATAAAAAAAACATCAGCTTAACATTTATAGTTTTGGCCCTGGAGCCTGATATCTAGGCCCACATAGCCAAATGAACCAGTTGGAAAACTTTGCATCCCTTGCCATACACGTATAGCTGTTTTTCAAGTTTAATTAAATTTTGACATCCGTTTTTATATAAAAACAAGGCACGCCCTAGTATCTTAACATTTTGACCTTTGACCTACTTATGTGACCTTGACCCCAATTTAACATTGAGGTCCACTTTACACGTAGCATTTACCATCCAAGTTACTCATCAAATGGGCGCAATAACAACCAAGAACCATTTAATTCATTTGACCTTTGACTACATATGTGCCTTTGACCTAAATTACATTGAGGTCCCTGTTATGCATTACACCAAGTTTGGTTACAATGGGCTTGTGGTTAGAAAGTTACTAGTTTGGGCCCTATGGGCCCTTGCCCCTGGGCCCAAGCGGGGGCCTGGGTAACATTCCAGGAACCCTCTATCCTCCCCCTGAGGATCATTCCCACCAAGTTGGTCTAAATCCATTGATGTGCATGTGAATTATTCTCATAGGGCCCCATCCCAAACTTTTGCCCTTAGGGACCAAACCGGGCCACCCTGGGCATAGTCATGAGGAAATTAATGTAGCACATATAGAGGTATCTACACACAAAGTGGCTTACCTAAACTATTTTGGATCTAGAGGAAGATGATGTTTGAAAACTACCTACTTTTGGCCTTTAGGGCCCTGCCCTGGGCCACAGGGGGAGGTGTACCATTTGAGGACCCTTGAATCCCACCCCTAAGGATCATTGCCTGCCAAATTTTGGGACAAATCCAATCATGGATTTTGAAGAAGAAGCTGCGAAATGTGTAAAAGTTTACGGCCGACGCACGACGCACGACGCACACCGCACGACGCAACGCACGACGCCGAGGGACGACGACGAAAAACGATCGCAATAGCTCACTTGAGCCTTTGGCTCAGGTGAGCTAAAAAGGGTCATCATGTCCAGTGGCAGATTCTTGTATGTTGGCAAACAAATGTGATATGCAAAAAAAAAGGTCAGAAAAAAAGGGGGGTGGAGGGGGCATGGGCCAGTTGTGACCCAACCCCTGGATCTGCACCTGAGTACCTATCATGGAATATCAAAAAAAGTGAATACAGTAATATGAACATTGTGTAATGTGTAATATATACATGGCAAATGTGTAAATCTCTTGGGTGAATGATGCTAATTCACAAAGTCTGTCAGGTTTCAAAGAGCTTGTAATTCAACTGGCTGTCATACACAGTCTAAAATTAAATATCTGACCTGCTTCCTACACCTGAAGACATAAAAGAGCACACAGTTATGTTCTACATATTCTTAAGTTTTGATGGTCACGATATTAAAGGTAAATGACATGATTGGGGGTAGTCCTCAACTTGGGCTGAAACTACTCTAGAATCAAGTAAACTTTGCAAGGATTCTCCTGTGAAAATCTTGTAGTCAAACGTTGACTCATTCTAAAATAAACAATGTCAATACACTCGTAGCACGGAAACCTGCTGTGTGGCTCTCTATGGGGCTTATTTTCATCGTCCCCGGATAAAATTAAGATACTCATATGTTTATGCTTGATTCTCCTTAAGTAAACAAATTACAGACAAATCCTCACAGGTAGGAGATCCACTCCTGCTAGTGTATAGTTGGTATATATTTCAACTCATTTGGTTCTTGAGGCATTTTCAAGTGTTCCCAATCATGTCACTAACCTTTAAGACTTGCATTTTGGTGGGATTTTTCAGTGATTATGAAAAAAAAAGTTGTATAGAATTTATTGTCATTAGTAAATAAACTACACGAATCGCAGTATGTAGAAGTTTGGAAGCCCTGAACAAACCATATCAGACAAAACAATCAAAATTTGCTAAGAAATAAACAAATTTAACAATTTTTTATTTTATTTTTTCCGAGTCATTGAAATTAATAGATCAAGCATTTAACCTTATTATACTCTGCAAATTGCTAAACCCACACATTTATACACACAGTACAGCTAAAACTATGCAAATACCAACTTTGGTGAGTTTGAATAAATTTACAGAAATCAGAATGAATGAATTTCAGTGATATTGCCAGAGAGTGCTGATCCAGATTTTACCCAGTGACCAGGCCAGAATAAGATGTACAGTCATTAGTAAGGGGTATCATCCCATAAGATTTAAATCAAGACCTGTTTATCCTCGCATCTATGACTGAGCAATGTTATGATTTGTACCTCTTCCCGATCCTGCGATAGGATGGCTGTTTCCCCTCCACACAACCGGGACAAATTCACACCGCCAGATTTTGTCAATTTATATAAATAAATCTAGCCTTAACTCATATCCTATCAACCTTTCTCTGCCCTTCCCCTTCGAAATATCACCACCAAGTTGTTTCCAGTCACAAGAATCCTCTGGTGTAATGCAATTAGAAGGTCAAAGTATATGATCTTTCCTCACCAGCCAACGGGGCAAAGTTCCCCTCTTTCCCCTCACCACCCCTACCCCACCCCAATCAAAATTATGACCTTCCTTGACAGCTTGTTACTACAGTGTGTTATTAATATAAATGCCTTTCCAAATTACCCCATACATTAGATATTCTAATTGGGTACAATTTTGGGCAAAAAAGCATGAATATGGTCAATCAACGGGGCAATGTTCCTCTCTTTCCCCTCCCCACCCCCACCCCATTCAAAATTGTGACCTTCCTTGATAGCTTGTCACTACAGTGTGTTGTTAATATAACTGCCTCTCCAAATTGCCCCATACACATGATATTCTATTTGTCTGGTACAATTTTTATCTAAATTAGATGACTGAAGATCCTGCTGACTTGAAGGTCTTTTTTTTAATACTTTTTTGTTGCCTTCTGGTTTCTAAAGATTCCAGGCGAATGAAACTAACAGTACGTTCATACCAGACTTACAGTACCCATACCTGTACCCATACCCTTACCTGTACCCGGGTCCCAAATTCCACACCCATACCCATTCTCGTACAGGTACCCGTACCCATACCCATGGCCCTGTAACCATACCCATGCTTCAATCTGGCCCGTACCTATACCTGTACCCGTACCCATGACTGGGACCCACCCTACAAGTCTGGTTCATACTGGAGACCACAAATGATTCTAAGATAGCACCAAACCACCGATACCACTTTTATGCTGTTGAAAAGGAGTAACTCCAGAATAAGTTGGGATTTACTCCACTTTGAAGGGAAAGCATGAAAATCCTGAAAAAATTTTCATCCAGATTCAATCCAAAGTATTCAACCCACTTTAAGAAGAGGGTTACAAGTGGAGTATATCTGGACTGGAAGTGTCTTAGCAGGTTATTGCTTTCATCTCGACAAACAGATTGCAAAAAATTTAATGCAAACCATGGAAACAAGTGCAGTACCAGCTCTGGCGCATGTAGATGGAAGGTGGCATAATTTGGGTTCCGACTGAAAGAGTTATTAAGTCATTCGAGATTTACTCTCTGGAGTTACTCCACTTCAGCTGTGAGTATATGCATACATAAATATATACATAAAATATGTTACCTCTTGTAAAGATGCTTCTTTCTTCCGTGTTGACAGACTGACATATGAATCCAAGGACTTGCAGAACTTCTCTGTTTGTCTCTCAAAGGCCTTCTTCCCTTCCTGTAGGTAGGGAGAGGGGATGGAGTTGAAAAAAAGGGGGAGAAACAAGATGCCAATTTGAGAGATGAGAAAAGGAGTTATCAATGCGAGGAATTACCTTTGCATACTTTTCCATTCTGAAATGACTACAGTACACTTTCAGAATAAAAAGAATTTCCTTCTTAGTGATGTCTAGATTTTTCAACTTACTAATATTGCTAAAAATTACTAGAATATCAATATCGCTATCAAAAGCTGCCTGATTTCATATCATACTATCATACTGTATATAAGTGAAAGCAATTATTGGAATATTACACCACTGTTACACTAGTCTGACTGCTTGATATGATTCCTGTATCTAGTGAAATCCGAGTATCTGCTGATCAGGTCAGAGACCCACACAAGTTCACCAGGTGAAAGCTTACAACCATTGTCTAGAATCTAGACCATTTCACAGGAGTAACCCATTAAGTTCAGAAAATTTTAAAAGAAAAATAAAAATGTTTGGATTAATTTTATCTATATATATATATATATATATAAATAGTATATAACCAAAGGTCATGTATGTTTCATTGCCAACGTTGGCAATGAAGGCAAATGTACCTTTTGGTTATATCTATTTTATATTCTGCACACGTGGAAACACATCAAGGATGTTTGGACCTATATATATATATATATATATATTTTTTTTTTTTTTACAGTAGTACCCCATTAATGTTACCCAGTATGCAGAGACACTGTACACTTAATGTTGTTTGATATTTCATAGTAGAGAATCAAGTGCAACTTACCTTAGCAGAGCCAATCTGTTCTTTCCTGAAGCTCCAAGGGAACCAATAAGTTGGTCTCTTTGCATGTTCCAGCTGAAGGGACAAACACAGACATCAAAATACACTTAGAAAAACATTTACAAAATACAGGTAGGGAAGGAATTAACATGAATCCACCTACATGTAAGGCCATGGCCTTTGGTGAACATTTCTTTGGCGTTGGCACCTTTTGTGCTCCACTCATTCTTAGGCTACAACGAAAGTGCCCTTTCTGCCACTGGCCTTGGTGCCCTGTTTATTCCACTCGCACTTAGGCTAAAATGAAAGTGCCCCTTCTTCCATTAATCTTTGAGCCCATTGTACTGCTCTCATACTAAGGCTACAATGAAAGTGCCCTTTCTTCCATACACCTTGGTGCCCTTTGCACTTCACTCATACTAATGGCCACAACGAAAGTGCCCTTTCCACCACTGGCATTGGTGCCCTTTGTACTCCATTCATAGTAATGGCATCAACAAAAGTGCCCTTTCTACCACTGACATTGGTGCCCTATTTACTCCACTCATACTAATGTCCACAATGCAAGTGCCCTTTCCACCACTGGCATTGGTGCCCTTTGTACTCCATTCATAGTAATGGCATCAACAAAAGTGCCCTTTCTACCACTGACATTGGTGCCCTATTTACTCCACTCATACTAATGTCCACAATGCAAGTGCCCTTTCTACCACTGGCCTTGGTGCCCTTTGTACTCCACTAGTACTAATGGCCACAATGAAAGTCATTCAAATTTTAATGAGTATGTGCACTTGCTGAAAATCCAAGTGAAATAAATTTGCATCGATTGAACTAAAGTTCTAGTAATAGGGGATAACAGTACATGTAAGTGGCATTTTCATTGAACCTATTGCCACTTTGATTCTGTAATTCACATAATACATGGCACACCTAATTCCCATAGCCAGTGGGTTAAGAATAAGTGATTAAATCGGTGTGATAATTTGTGATCCATGACCGAATCAAATGAATTCAGTGTTTCAAGGCCAACATCATACCCAAAGTTTTATTTACATATTAGATAAACACCAGATGATGTCATTTAATGCTGGATAAACGATACTTACTCCATTAAGACAAACAAAATAAATGTTAGTTTTTTGTGGAAATCTGTCTTTCTGTATGGCGAATGAACCCTACGTATAAAGTCACGTGCGGTTTATTTTGGGGACTAACGTGCCAAGCCGACACAGTTCTACATCACACCATCAGGAGACGTCCTGCAGGCTGCTGAGATGAAGGAAACAGATTGGGGGCTGGGGGGCTTATCACAGATCAGGTCGGCATTAAAACCAAAGACACAAGATTTCAAACTTATGCATAGCTTCCTAATACTTTTGGCGCGTCATCAAGACCCCCATTCACTTCTGTAGGTGATACACATAACATTACAGAAACACATATATCGTCGGTATAGAGCCAAAAGGGCGTTAACGTAAAATACACTGACGACCAGAAGGACGCTAATGCCATTGACTTTGATCAAGTGATAGCGCCCTTCTGGTTCTCAACAGGTTTTGCGTTTATGCCCTGAAATCCTACAGTATGTTGTTAATTGTGTCACACTTACACTTCAGCAATCTTGGTGAAGTTTCATTGAGAAAATTTACTTTGCAAAGGTTGGTGATGTGAATTCAAACTTCCTGCAAAACTTCTCATCGTGGAACTTCTTGTGAAACTTCCTACAACTTTGTAGGAAATTTCCCGAACATCATGAAACTTCGGACTTTTCAAGTATGGACAGAAATTTCAGAAAGATATGTCCCATGACCCTTTGCATATTTCTGGTTAAAGTAGACCATAACACTTAAACTGCTGTGAAAGTTATGTTACAATCTCATAAACGCATATTTTGTGTTACATCAAAGAATTTTAAATTCGAAAATTTGCTTTATTTTCAAACAAACAAACTTCCATACCTTTACCTCTGATTTAGACACATGTCTAATTTAATCTTCCTGCATTAAAAGGACCAAGTATTATGTCATACACTGGTACCATATGCTTTACCCTGTCACAACTTTATTTTACAGAAGTTTGGTTCCATTTGAGTAAACTAGATCTTGCACTTTCAAGATTTCTTTCTCAGCTAACAATGGATGAAATTTGCATTTCTATTACTCTAAAGCACTCTTGGATAAATGCAAGTGCTTAAAGTTTCAGGATTACATAGCAGGTACTTAACCACAAAAGCTAAAAGGGTTATTTAAAAATGTGAGGCAAATAAGAAGAAACATCTAGAGTGTGTGATAAAGCAACGGAAGCAGCCGTACTGTAGTTGAAGCACCAACAGTTGAAAGAGTAGAAATTAGTGGTAGTAAATTTACAGTACATTGTGAAGTTGTACTGATAGCCTTGTGTAGGGACATTATTTTCAGTGATAGTAGAAAATGGACGGAATTAACGGAAATGACCACTTGAAATGGAAAGTGAGTTTTCAAATGGAAATTACTGAAAACCTGTTTTTCCTCCAAATTTTCACATTTCAAAAGAGAAAAATAATAAATTTATAACAAAATTAGAAAAATTTGAAACAAAAGCACTGAAATGGCAGCGAAACTATGTCCATAATATCTAAATTAAGTTCTACTGAAACGGAATTGTCGCTTGTTTTATATACAAGTCTATGGCAAAGCAGAATTTCCATTTTTCAGGCAGGTTGAAACAGAATTCCAGATTTGTTCATTTTTGTTGAAACAGAAAAGGCTAATTTTTTAAATGGAATATGATTGTCTCTAATTGTGATTATAATACAAGAAATGTATGAAGCAATTTACTTTGGTATACATGTCGTAACTTGGTACTGGACTATAACACTGCTAGTCACAGACAACAGTAGACCTGCAACTTACCATACGATCCCGTTCATCTTCAATCAGAGCAATGAGTCGCCCAAATTCTGTCAGAGATTGTGCTGAGAGAATAAAAATGTTTGAACATAAAAATGATAATTATGATATTTAATGTCAATCATAAAACAGAGCTTGATACTAGCACTTGCACGATTGCCCGGGGCAAGTAGAATTTCATGTCAGGAAGTAAAAAATCAAAGAGTTAAAATTAAGTTGCCTGATCATTAGAAGATGGAAACTCATCTAAAATCTAACCAAAAGCAAATAAACCATGTGTGAATTTTGTATTCAGTTAACTTACACTAAGTTTCATCATTATTTTTTCAGATTTAATTCTCTGTGTATGGTTTGAAAATTTTAGTTTGAGATACCAATAGTGTGTCATGTGTCTATGTGCAGTATGCAGTATGCCTGTCACATTTCATGTTTCATTTAATGATGGCTTGTGCAGAAATGTGGTTTATGACTCCTAAAATTCTTAAGTGACACCTTTTTGCAACCCCCAGAATTTCAAAATAATAAACAAATATGCCATATAAGGTGCTGAAGTGGTTAAAATGAGTGAGAAAGAATTATTTTTATGTTATTGATATTTTTGGGGGAGAGGGGGAAATTAATATTTTGTTTGGGCAAGTAAAACTCTGAAAGAGATGATTTGTTTAACAGTGCCATTAATCTTGTATTGTCTTATGCACAAATACAATGTGTGATTCTCTGTTATCAGCCAGCTCACAATGTACACATATTTTGACAAATTCCAGTAGGTGATATTACAAACCATGACCGTACCTCACAAATACCTGATCATGCATAAATCATTACAACAATTTTACGATTAGAATTTGATCATTGAATTCTGTATGATTCACAGTAGAGCTGAATACCTGGACAAAGTCTCTCTCTCCCTCATTTGAATTTTGTTCATCCGTGGAAGTTAGGTGATCAAATTAGTAAATGATATGCACGAGCCATCCAAAAATAAATATCTCGCAAATGCTGAATATTTACTGGTAAAAATCCAGAGTCAGTGATGCCTGCACACAAGGACACTATCAACAATGGCACACGCAAATTTAGCATACATGTATGTGTGCTATTGAACTGAACCCAAGTTTCGGCCTTGAAATTCAGAACCGCGCCGGCTACCATTACGCACGGAAGGGAACGACGGATCAATAACGGGATGAACGAAATGTAGAGATGATGGATAGTCAAATACAGAGTAGCAATACTCATTCAATCAAATATTCCCCGAGCAACGCCCCTAAACCGTTGATAGCGCACACAGTCTGGGACAGACCACTCTCTTTCCTCTTCCCGGCCGGCTAGCAGGTCAGATCAATAGATATTTCATCATCTGGAGTCGACGGCTGTTTACGTCTAAACTAACCAGCGCATGCATGCATTCAGTGGAGGAGACCGACGTATTGTGAGGCAGACTTTAAATACAACCCACATGTATACATAATAGGACTCCACATTGTTAGGCTTGCCCTTTAACTGTACTTGCCCTGAAAGAAAAATTACTTGCCCCAAAATAAATAACATTTGAGGTAATTATTTTTCATTGATTTCAACCACTATGGCCTTTTTATGGCATTGGAAGTTTATTCCAGTTGTAATTCTGGAGGTCATAAAAGGGGCAATTTAACAGTTTATGAATTTTACAAATTTAATCGCACCAAGTGACCAGAGATTTAAATACATTTTCAATTTGGTTGCCTGATCAGGCTACTACATTTTGAAAACAAAGTGCTGGGAAAATATTTGCTTACTTTCAGTATGACAATAAAAATGTGCACATAAATGACAAATAAATCCAAATATTTCCAAATATTCTCGTGTAGTTTTTTGTATGTGAGTGGACATGATTTTTCTCTGTATTAACACCCTTTTCAAAGGTGGTGAAATAAGAAATGACAAAATAAGAGAAGACAATAAATCACATTTTTGATGTTTTCTCTTTGTTTATATTTTTAAAAACACAAAATTAATATTTGGACTTATAAAATTTGAAGAAAAAAATCTGATTCCACACGACCATACACAAACAAGAAGTCATTTTCAAGCACTGCAGTAGATGTCAAATCCAGAGAATGAATTAGTCCAAATATTCTTAACTCTTTAATTGCCAAATTATCATCTCAACATTTGGATCAAAACCGAGACACTTGTTCAGATTATACTGGTCACTTTTTAATACACAGAGTGGGTGAATGAATTTCTCAACCAGCAAGGAGTACATTGCATTTAAAGTAAGAGGATTATGGAGGGACTAGGAAATCCCTTTGATTGTGTTCATTGTACTTTATATGGTGGATCTGCGCAAATTGGGGGGAAAAGCTAAGATTTAAACAGGAACCATTGTATGAAGGCAAGCAGAGGCAAGTTTTACTTTTCTTGTTGTGTTCTACAGAACCACTACCTCAGCTCACGTAACTTCAAACGAGACAAATGTATACAACTCACTAACAATACATGTCACTGATATAATTGATGATGGGCAATACTTACAGATATCAATCTCAGCATCTGTTTGTGAGGTACCAATGCATTCGAAGTTGAAGTTTATTAGCGTCTCTGAGAAGGCTCGCTGTGCCTTGGACAGATCTGAAGGAAGAGAGAACAAATCAAATCAAAGCATTAATTCATTACAAGGCAAGCAATGGAGTTGCGGATGAACAGTGCTTGACATGCACAATACATTAATGACAACTGCACAAACTTAAAGAGCAGTGACATTATTGGGGGTAGTCCTCAACTTAGGATGAAACTATCCTAGAATCAAATAAACTGCACAAGGATTCTACTGTGAAAATTTGGTAGTTAAAACTTGACTCGTTCTGAAATAACTTCCATCTGTATGCCTAGTGATAGACAAAATCTGTTGTGTGGGGTTCTAAGGGATGTATTATCTGGGCTCGAGAGATACAAAATGCTAGTAAATATATGTTCATGCTTGATAAGGATTAAGAAAATAAATTCAAGATAAATCCTTCCAGCCAGGAGATGCACTCCAGCTAGTGTATCTACAGGTATTATTTATATATCTCGATCATGTCACTGCCCTCTAACAAGACATTGCCATAATGTGTCTCACTCTGTTACATTAAAGTGATCTGACCTCGTTTGTCCTTTGACCCATTATATTGTGAGCATCAACATGTACAAGTTTGGTTACAAATGAGCAAATGGTCATAGAGTAATATTCAAGTTTCATACATATGTACGCCAGGGAAAAAAATTCACGGGGGCACGGGGCGATTTCGCCCCCGAAATGGGTAAAAGAGCCCCCGAAATGTGTGAAGGAGCCCCTGTAAATTGCCATAGAGTTCAATGCAAAAGAATATCTGGAAAGAACAGAAACAGGAAAAGTAGCCCCCCGAAAAGAAAATATTAATTTTTTCCCTGATGTACGCATTACAGACATACAGATGGAGCCGAGGATGTCTTAGCATCCATCTATCTCCATGGATTAACAAAACTATGAAAGTACTGTGGATCACTCCAGAAGTATTTTGCAGTGGATAGACAGACAGACAGACAGATATACAAACCACCTGGCCAAACTAAAGTAATGACCGACTGTATTGAACTGTAAAGTGTAATGAGACTTGATCATATTCACGACATCAAGGTCATGCAATCATCAGTATTACAGCCAGGACTATCTAAATGGTTGGGGAGCATCTGTAGGTTGACCGCATGACCTTTCATGGCAAAATACAAATTGACACTCCAATTAAAGACGCTATATAACACTGTGGAAGACATGTTTAAAAAATTGTCAAACTTTGCTTTCTGACATATCTAACAGTGTTTGAATGGACAAATAAACACCTTAGAACGCAAAAGTTTGGACAGTTATGCTGTCACTAATACAACATGTGCAGATACAAATTGGCACATTAATTTCCTATCGGGCGATAGGAAATTCTGCAACACAGCAGCAGGGATGTAGTCGAGGCCGGCAGTTCCGAGTCACGAGGCCGCTGGAAAAATAATGTTCCCATAGACTTTGTACACGTGACTCGGTCCGAGGCCAAGGCCAAGGCCGGCAAAATCCGGCCTCGAGGCCGGCCTCGACTACATCCCTGCACAGCAGTCTATGGGGAAAGCTGGAATGGTCTCTCAATGATTTTTACTTTTTTAAAGCACTTACTGATCGTTTTAAACTGCAATTTTTTCATGGCTTCATTTTTAGACCATGTCAGAGACACTGGTAGCATGAGGAATCATGCAGCTCACATTTTTTAAACTGGAAACACTGTTACACAGTGCCTTTAATGCCTGAGTGCAGACAGATATGGCACAGTGTCCTATGAGTTAATGTGGTGGCAGCCAGAGATCGAGTGGCTAGAAAATGATTACGATGAAGGTCTTCCAGTAGTCTGGCCTCCAGACGTTTTATAGATTTATCTAATATCTATCCAATATAGACCTGTTTGATTTTGAGAACGTGATTTGCGCGATAGCTGGGGGGCTTCTACAGCGGTGATCCGACATTTGCTCCGGTGGCAGCTACTCTGGTGACAATATCTCGGAAGACAAAGGGTTAGGGTTGTCATTGAGTTTCCAGTTCAGAATAGAGTTAGGGTTTGGGTTAGGGTTGGCTGTTTGGGTTGGGGTTGGTGTTTGGGTTAGGATTAGGGTTAAGGTTAGGGTTGAGGTCAAGGTTAGTGCATGAATTACTAGTTGGAGCAATTGTCGCTGGAGCAAATATCAGACATTCTCTACAGCACAACAAAAGATGATGCAATAACCCTGGTTTCCAGCTCTTCCTGAACTGAAGAAATGCATAGATGAAGATACTCATCTTTCGTTCTTGGAAGCCCCCTAGCTTTAGAGGACAAAGCAATGTCTCATTCTCAAAACAGAATAGGTCTATTGATACAGAAACAATAATATCTTCCGGTCAACGGTTTTAAATGAGGACGCGATCAAATTAGTCCTGTTTGATGTAGGCATACATGTAAGGATGTTGAGTCAATCCTAGGTCAAACCACTTTCCAGGGTCGAGTGATCACGAAATATTTATATGATTTTGACCCTACACTTGAGGAAAGGACCCTAGGACATGGAGTAAATTTTGTAATGTGATCACAACATGGAGATCCGATCCATACCGGAAATCTTGCAACAATCATGCGAAACACTAAACCAGCCACCAAGTTCTGTTCTGACACTGAAGAGAAGAGCTTGCCTAGTTTTCAACATAACTTTCAATTCATATTTTCCAGTTTCCACTGGTGTTGTTCACAATTTTCCAAATTTGAATCATGGCTCAAAGGGGCATACCAGGGTGACTGAAAGAAACAGAAATCCTTGCTTACATTCTACCTATTTCTAATCCCACACCCCTTACTCTGAGTCCCTGAATGCTTGTTTGCTTGCTTGCTTGCTTCACTGATCGATTGTTTGATTGATTGGTTGATTGATTGATGGATGGATGGATGGAAGGATAGATCTATCGATTGATTGACATATTTATGTACTGTACTTATGTGTATTTAGTTTAGTAAAGTATGTTTTGATGTTCTTGATAAAAAGTAGGCCTATTTAAACAAACCAATCAACTGCAACAATGAAAGGGGTTCACTCATCAAAGACTTTCCTAAAACCTTGATCCTACGAAATGAAATTATTTCCGTTGGCAATAGACCGACTTAATATTCTTGCATAAAATTTACACCAAAAAAAAAGGGAATTCATCTTTGTTCACGCATCCCATCCCATGGATACACATAGGCTCTAATACAAACTACATCATTTACATCTGAGCATCTGAGGCAGTGTGACGGGAGTCGAAGACAACATCCATTATGAGCCTGAACATGTTGAGACACGTCTGACAAACACTAAACTCACATCAATACCAAAACACACTGTACAAAGCTTATGTAATAACTCTATTCATTCCAGTCACACAACCATGAACTTCACACACACGATTATGATAAACTATGTTTTATGTTGCCTTTTATGTTAATGGCAGTGTAAAAATTCAGTAAACAGTAAAAAAATGAAATTTGTGTTTTTAAGACAGACCTACCGGTACTTTACACTACATGTACATCTATTACAGCCCAGAAAAACCTACATGTATACTCTGGAATGTTACCATTTTTTTTTTCAAAGGAAGTCAATGAAATATAATATTGTTGGGGGGGGGGGGTACTTTCAACTTTTCCCTGTAGGAAAAGCACATAGTCGTTTTTGCTCCCTGTAATCATAGAGGTCTCTTCTACCTCCATGCTATAATCGAAAAATCACAGTATGTCATTATAATCAATTTTCATAAGGTTCAAATGGTGTTGATTTCTGTTGTCCGACACAGCAATAAGTACTCTGTGAAGATTGATGAAAATTTGTCCGACTGTGAAGAAATATACTTGGGCTTTAAACCTACATGTATAATATTGGCCATATATTTTTTACACAAGGCCATGCGCCTAATTGATCTCACCTTTCGGTCCGTGGTAAATAAATTGAAAATAAAATCACACTTTTGAGTGGGCAGGCCTAACTGAACCACACAATAAAATAAGCAGGTACAATAATGTGTAATGAGTCATAATAGGCCATTGGTCCTAGATGATGCATGAAAACAATATTATTCCAAATTGAAATATGAGATATGTGGTTATCTGTGTGTGTGTGTGTGTGTGTGTGTGTGTGTGTGTGTGTGTGTGTGTGTGTGTGTGTGTGTGTGTGTGTATACATGTGTGTATGTGTATACATGTATGTATGTGTATGCATGTATGTGAGCCTAATTTTGGAATTTGGTATTTTGTTCAAATTTGCATAAATTTGCATAATTATTTAAATCAATTTGTCTACACTAGAACTGAGTGGTTTGGAACCCCCCCCCTCCCCACCAGATTAAAGACAAAATCAAAATTCAGTCAAGACATAAATGAAACACATTTTCACATTTATTCATTGTCATGTAGCATACATGTAAATTAGCATAGTCAATAAATTTCCTATAAATGGCCATAAAATTTATCAATATGAATGAACCCAAACCCATTCAATATCTTACAGCGTATAAGATCTTAAGTAACACATTCCTGCCCTAATAATTTAACAATACCCATCAAAGATCATTTTCATAGAAGTCACAATTTTTCTCTGATTTCAGAAAAACACGTGGAAACTAACTAGATTACACTGCATGCCACACCCACACCAGAAGGAATTTCACTAACAAAGGAAACTGACATATTAACAAGCACCACTCACTCCACATTTCACATCTAAACCTGCAGGAAAATCTCCCTGTGATAAAAAGCACTGTTTGCTTAGAACAGGACTAACAGTTAGAACAGAGTTTGTCAATATTGACATTATGTGTCACACCACCTTTATACACAGACAGAGGTTCATGCACACTGTACATGAAGGTTTGGAGGTCTAGCCAAGGAGTTACTAAGCTAGCCACATACATGTACATGTACAAGATCCTGTTAGGCTTAAAAGCAGTGAATCTCATTTGCACCCCTCCTGCAGCACAGCAAAACATCACTTATGCCCTTAACATGAAGGACATGTCTGTGAAATCTGAATATCAATACAGTTATTACCTAGAATTTGAAAATGCACCAAAGAATAACAATCAGACCAAACGTTGTAGGTCCATGGTTAGACTCTGTGCAAAACTCACCAAACTACTGTATTAAAATTAGTTCAGTAGTAGTATTTCATTAATCCTAACTTGGTCTATGAATAATAATCAACATGAGACTAACACATAAATTTGTCATGTTTAGGAATGCAGATGGTACACATTTGTAAATTGTAAGTAAATGTTGAATACTGTAGGCCTGTACGATGAGCATACATGCACTGTAAGGACTAAGGAACTGAAAGAACTCAAAGAAGACTAGCAGACTGGTAGATTTTTTTTGTCTCTACAAGACAATATTCAAATCAAAGTCTAACAGTTACTATAATTCCAATAAAACTGAGTTTCTAAATTCTAATCCCTATAATTTGCTAAAGGTTCTTAAATGGTATATTCTCTTACTATATCTTCACAATGTTGATTTTTAGGCTTGCAATTTAAGAGACACCCTGCCTTTAGATCAGAATCATTCCCAGATTCTTTTTCAGACTCCCGTTCTCAGTGTGAATCAAAAATAACTGATTGAAAACCATGTTCAGTGAATGACAGCACCAAACACCAGTGACAAACGACTTCCACAGGATGTGCCTGGACTACCGAAACACTACCACCGAAACTTGATGAGTACAAAATATCAAGTTTAATATCAAACACTGAAACAGCATACAGGAAATGCACCATTGTACAGTACAACGCCACTGTATAACATGAATCAGAGCCACCCTAACAACAGTCATCCACCTCCAAGCAAACTCAACAGAAAACTGGTGGTCATCCTCATTTAATAAGTAAAAGTTTGATCAACTTTTTTAATTACTACAAATATAATCAGGAAGTTCAATCTTTTACAATATATCAATTTCCATACATTGCAATCTCATTCATGTATGTATCAGAAAAATACCATAGCAAAGTGATAACCATAATGTGTCTTGAGCAGTTATGCTAACATTTGACCCCAATGTAACATTGGGCTCCCTGTATTACCATGTAAGTTTGGCTGCAAAAGGGCTTCTGGTTAGAAAGTTAACAACCCTAGTAGAAACTTGTAGGTAATTTGTAACAGTTGACCTCATTTGACTTTTGACCTACATACATTACCTTTGATACCAGAATAACATTGAGGTCCTTCTACAGCATGTACATGTACCATCCAAGTTTGGTAACCAACAAGTATACATGTAGTAGTCTTCTCCATGATTATACAGAAGAAAACTGCAACTACACCACAGCTTTTCTGTCCTTACTGTTGTCTTTCTGGTCATAACATTAAATTGCCCCAACTCCTCAAGAAAAAGAAAGGGAATTCACACAAACACAACTGATTGCTGTAAATTCATTATCAATTCAAATTTATCATCTGATATATTGTATGATTATTCTGGACAGTGACCAAAAAGGTGTTATTTTTGGTTCCAGCTCATATTTCATGTCATGACTGCTAGCCAAGTGACTGACAGTAATGACAGTCAGAGGAAATTGTTGAAATTCCTGCTGGGAAATATTAACATAATTAAGAGCCACGATATTTCCTTGTTCCATACATAGTCAGTCCAGAAACCAGGACATACTCACACATGGGTAGTGCTTGTTAACTGTTTAACAGTATACCCAATTATAGAATGTAATGTATTGGCGATACCCTGGTATTTGATGAAGAGGCTCATTAGTTTCATAACTGCAGGTAATCATTCAGTAAATTTCAGTTAAATGTTTCAGCACCACAATCAGTAATTCAGGATCATTGTGCGAGAAGTCTATTATGGAATTTTATTGTTATCATAATATATTAATAATATGGGCAATTCCATGATTAGTTACTTACACTTTACGACAAACTTTACTCAACATTTGGCTCTTACATTCTTATGCTTTGATATTATTTTTCTGTTTTGGTACTGTCAATTCTCTGGACTGGCACCTACATGTACTTCACAACATCAAGCAAAATCATGAGACATGTTTCAGTGGGTAATAACACGAACTTTAATTATGGTTAGTTAGGTTACAAAAAGAGGACATAACAAAAAATGACAAGTCTTTGTCCTCAAAGTTTCGTCAACCTGTTTTCAACTGAAACAAACTGTGGTATTCATGCTATTTCTGGTGTCTTGATAAGTCATTTGATATATGGGCAATTCCACGGAAAATGTTACCCAAGGGTGGAAAAATGAAAATCAAGGAACAACTTTGTTTTACCCTGGAAAGTATTCAGGAAGGGTCACATCAACATGACCTGATGAAAAAAATTGCGGCTCAAGTCGGAAAAGATATTTTTTGAGCTATTGAAATAAAGTGATTATGTAAAGACATAGCAGTAAAATTCAGTGTGTTTTGCAGTTATTTCTTGTAATGTGAAAAATTGTCACTATAAATGACTTTAAGGAAATTATTTCTATGCCGAAATAAAGGCTTGAGGACTCATTTAACATCAATCCGCTGGATACCGCAAGAGAATAAATCTTTTCTGAAAAATGCTATTTCAAATTTTTCTGATTTTCCCTCTCGCTGGGAAGTGTAATGTCCGTAACGTTTTTCGATATAAAAGTTTTTTACAGTACACTAGGTTTGGTCCAAATCTTTTCAAATTTCAAATGCAACGCAAAATGTGATATCACACAACATACCAGAAATTTTTTCGAGAAGTTGCATTGTTCATCCCAGAAAAAAAAAGGCGTTTACGGACATTAGCACAACCAACGGCGTTACGGAACATTACAATTTGTATCACAATGTAGCTGCATGATTTAGCGTCCAAATACTTGCGATTCACACTGACGGTTGATGATCGTTCATAAGTAGGATACCTTGTAACTTATATTAAACATTAATGTAGCACATACTTTAGTAACAAGCACATTTCACTTGCGATTGACTATACCTCTACAGCCTTGTCATGTACTTGTACTACTCCCATGCCCTCCCTGATCGTTATGCATGGCTGCAAAACAGCAATGTTTATCAAGCTGAGCAGTGTATTCGTTTCAGTGATGCTGGAGAATAACAGGAGGATGAGGGAGAGGAATCAACCAACTCATGCTTTATAGCTTCCAATGGGGTCCTTTTGTCATGTAGAGATCTTAACCCTATTTAAACTGGAGCTATCTTCAGACCAGGTTTTACTGGGGGGGTCAATTGACCCGCCCCCCCTTTCCAACGATCTCGGCCGCCGATCGTGCGTATCGCCGCGAATTTGCGTGCGCATAGAGCCTGGATGTAAACTACACGACTGTATAGTAAAATTTCCAAAAAAATTAATTTTTCTATTTTTTAAGTAAATTAAATTATGCAAATAAGTGTATGGAATTCTTGGTTTTCGGCTATAACTCACTAAAAACAGCTCAGTAGAATGCTAATTTTTGGTTGAAAATTATTCATTTGGACATTTCATAACATTATCTTACAAAAACATTTGCTGAAATCGGAATTATTTCTATTATTTTATTGTTTGTGAATTTCTTACGTATTCTTTGTTTTTGACCCTTGTTTTCTATTGTTTTTCGTGAAATTGTTGCGGCACTTTTTGCGCAATTTAAAAGAATACAACAAATCAAATTCATTTCCAACCAAGTAAAAGAAAAAATAATCATACATTTATGATTTATGGCTGAAAACCCAAATTTCCATTGATTTGACACGAATCACGTTTTTGAGCAATTTGGAGTTACATGCATGTATAAAAAGCGCGCACGTCGTAACGGTATATGTTTGATTTTCGCGAAAACGGCTCAAATGATGCGCAGACTTGAAAGTAAAAGTTGTGATAAGCGACGCAGTTGAAAAAATTTCGGGCGCGGCATGGTCCGCGAAAATTCTCCAGGGGAATCGACGCCCCAGTTATATAGGGTTAAGACAAAACAATCTGCAAGTACTTCGAATCAAGAAAGGATCATTCTGATGGATGCAGTATGAAATGTCTGAAAAGACCAGGATGCATGAATTTCTTTGTACAACACTATCAAAAAGAGGAGTTTATTTGCTACCCTCTCCTGCCCAATGGACAAACAGGAACCATTTCTGTTCAAGCTGATATGGAAGCAGAATATATAATATCCTCTAAAAGTGACCTTTCTGACACTTGACATCAAATTACGTTCTGAAAACACTGAAAACACTCCTATATGTGTAAAAGCATATGAACTTTTGTTGAACTATTATGCATTTGTTAATTAGAATAAAAGCAGCTTATTAAGGATTATGGTTATGCTCAGTCATGGGTATGGATGTCTACGAAGAAGAAATGTATGTCGCGTACGCTTCTGTAATGACCACATTTTTTATGATTAAAGAGAATACACAGTACTGGTTATTACTGCAGAACAACACATTTTATCAACTGCTTTCAAAACTTCTGTGAACAGATGGTATTCTAATAAATGTCACTATGTACAGGGAGAATATTGAAAACACAGACAACTTCGTTTTGGACATCTTACACATAATCCCCACGCCTTACAAGTACTAACCAGGAAATCGTATATTGGGACCTTGTTAATTGTTCCATACACACGCAGACACGAGCTTACTCCGTCGGGTATTCAAACGCCATCCTCAAACCTTTATAGCATAGAAGTGAATTAGTCCCAATTATACTGCAAAGTAATATCTCGCTGAACAATGTGGAAATGTTGAAATTTTGATGAAGATTTTCATTCATCACCAGTACTGTGAGTTCTCTTTAAGGCATTTGATCATCAATTAGCAAAAAAGTCAAAAGGGCGATTACATTTATTTACAGATCACCATTCCTTGCAGACCATAATTAGGCCTTTTAGATTTACATGAAAAAAAGTACAACAAACTAATAAGTATGGGGGTATACCCCAGGTACTCCTCAATTGGCAACTTCAAAAATAAAACGAATATCATGAAATTGCTATTGGCAACATTTTTAAATGTCTTATGGCAGTACTACAAACTAAAGAACACAAATATTTAATACTATCAAGTGACCCTACCACTTTATGAAAGTGACAAATCTGTAATGTCCGGTAAGGCTCCAAACATGTAATGTCCGTAAACGCCAAGCAATTATGGCTGTAGAGGGAAGCATGCATTCGTTCTGTTTCAGCTAAATTTAACTTTATTCTTATTTGCACTTCCTTACCTTTCAATTTATTAGTAAATTGGTTTAACTTGTGTGCTTAAACTCACAGACTTTCAATGAACATACAGGCATGCAAAAAGCCTGGTCAAAAATGTAATGTCCGTAACGGCACATATTTTGTCAGTAACTACGACACGAAGTGGATAAAAGGATTGGAAATTTCACTGATATATAATTTAGGGCCATATGTGTGTTGATCCATTTTACTGACTTCATAATAAAAAGTTCGTGTTATCTAATGACCTTTTGAAAGTTGCAAAATTCCTGCAATGTAAGTCCGTAACGCTGGAATTGCCCATAAAACTTATTGATAAAAATCTTCTTCATTTTTATCACACATCAAAAACATGGTTAGTTTCGTTACGGTTAGTTACATTACATTTTGTCCATACCACACAACATTTGCGATTTATTCATGTCCTTTTCAGAATAGTATGCATATGTGGCGCTTTATTACTTTCAATATCAATTTTAGAGTAGAAATGATTTCCCCCATTGTTTTTTTCATGATTCGATACCATTCCAAACCATAAAATGTAATACGATTGTGAAGACAGAGCAATTTACTATAATTTGTGATTTCTCCAATTAATTCATGGAAATGCCCATATAGTAAAATAACCAGTAATCATCTACAAACTGTGACTGGTTCCCATGAAAAAAATTTTCATGAAGATTAGTTTCCCCGTTCCGTTGGTTTCCTGGGTGAAAGCCATAATAATAATGGAATCGGGTTGGGTTTTTCTTCCGGAAAAACGTATGTTTTTTCCGGTGACGGCGGAAAACTGGAAGAAACCCCTTTTTTCTGGTTTTTTACCGCGAAAAAACTGGAAAAAACCTCCAAACAATATTTCCGGCCAATAAATAATATGAAATGCCAGTGATTTTATGTAGAATTTAGTTTTAGGGCCTACATTAACTGCGAAACAAATAATAACTGACAACCAACATATTTAAAAGACAACAAGGAAGAAAAAAAACTACTTGCCACAATCCTAACAAGAAATTAATATTTTGAAATAAAATAATTTACTCAAACGATCTCTAATAAAGGGCTCATGTACTAGTATGATACATGAAGCTAGCTGGATCGTTTTTCATAGTAAAGTATTGGCATATCAATGATCTTAACTCTATTCATTCCATTGTTTTATTATTCAGCACCATGGTATTAATTATATTTTCCTAAAAGCAACTGAACACATCTTTGGCATCCCTTGCATGTGTTACTACTTAGCTTGTTTTCAATATTTAAAGCCACAAGTTTAGATTGGGGAATTTTTTTTTGTTTGAAAAGGTTTTACACAAAACGGTGCCATATCACCACCAATAACAGATTCTTGAATGCTTTAGTTTTTTTTTTTTATTACTTACGCGGTAATGAAAATATATTGGGGGGGGGGAGGCCCCAAGATTTTGGGACTATATTTGCAATTATAAGCCATCAAAGGTTTAATAACGTGTTAAAGGGTTACTGATTATACCTCATCAAGAAAGATCAGACTCTTGATCTTTCCGATGAGGTATAATCAGCTAACCTTAACACCTCTAATTAACCTCTTGGATAGCTTAATGTCAATGTAGACAAAAAATCTCGGGGGTAGCCCCCAAGAGCATTTTTTCCATTAATTAACAAAAAATCTAAAGACATCAAATCGTTATTGGGGTGATTTTGACTATTGCGATAAACCTTATCAAATAAAAAAATAATGGCCCAAACTAAAACTTACCTTTAATTCATTAGCATACTTGAGAGTGCTGTCCTGCCACAACCATAAATGTATTACTGATAATTATGGTTGCATCAAAGCAAATCCTTAAAAAGGTGACCAATTTAAGTGTCTGCGCACAACAGCTTACACCAGGCGAAAAAATACATGGGGGCTCGGGGCGATCTTTGCCCCCGATAAATGGCAAAGAGGCCCCTGTAAATTGCCCATAAGATTTTATTACAAAAGAGTATCTGGAACATGAAAAGTACCCAAAAAGAAATTTTATTTTTCCCTGCCTTGACAATTTTTACTCCATGCTATAAACTGCAGCTGTATACATTACGCACAATCAGTTGAGTAGTTAGCGGTATTCATGGAGAAGTGACCATGAATGGGGGAAGTCACAAACTACATGGTAAAAGCATAACCAAAACAGGGAGAACAAAAAAAACAAAAGAGCTGTCCATGTTTTATAATAGTATATTACATATTATAAAATGAAAATCTTGAATAAATAACTGAAAAAAATAACACTTAGGAGTTTTTTCCGTTTCTTCGAAAAAGCGGAAAAAAAACGTTTTTTCCGACAGAAAAAGACTGGATAAAAACCGTGGAAAACCAACCTGCGGAAGAACATGCCAACCCTGAATGGAATAAGTTCACTTCAAATGTATTACTGCAAAATAGTTGTAGTAGAATTGGCAATTGGCAGTTATAAAACAGATGGATTTTCCATTGCTGACCTTTAGTCACTGAAATCATTTCACGATTAAACAATTGTCCCACAATACAGATTTTCTGTGTAGTACTTTATCAGCATGATGATTTGTGTAGAAGTTTGTTAAAATCAAAGTGTTCTGCTTTTCAATAACTCTTGTCAGTACTACAGTGAACACTTTCACAATACCATCTCTTTCATATCATTCGCAAAGTTATTATTTAAATTTTGTTGTTTGGCAAGTACAAAAATCTTGTCTTCAACCTTGATAATATGCCAAATTAAAGCAAAGTTAATTGATTGTTCACAGCCTTGACCACATGCAGATTTCACCTAAATCTAATCATTCATCTACATATCATAGTGTATGCCTCCAGGGTTGAAGTTATAAACGCATACAAGTCACCCTGGAGTCTCCAGATATTGAGATAACAAGATCAGGGTATATGGACTGCACAGAATGGGCAAACAAATTGTCTCTGGCCGCAAAAAAGGTAGAGGCACATTATAAAAACGAATTTACAGAAATATACGTGAATTTATGAAATCTGTGTAATTTGTCTAAATGAGTGGTCACAATGTTACAAGAAGACAACTAATATACTGCTCCCAGTGGCTGAACTAAGGCATTACTTACCTCCAGAACTAAAGATGTTATCATTTTGATATGACCTGACCATTCTACTCCATAGACGACTACATTTCACACACAATTACAGGCCAAGGTATACAGTATTTTTGGCATCTGACAACTTGTTCTATAAATCTAACAAAGAAGTGCAGCTACCACGACACGACCTGAAAATTAATATGAACATATCTAAAATTGTTTTACAACTGACACATCAGGAGTTTCAAAGGAGGGGCCTACATGTACGGAACACTATAACACACATGACAACATATGTATGCAAAATGTTATGGCGGGTCCTCACAATGTAATTTTTTTATTAATTTCTTGAAAACCTGAAAACATTTCAGAGAGCACAAGATGACAGTAATCACTGAATATTCATTTTTTGTTGTATTTTTTTTCTGGAAAAAAAAATCCATTTTTGCGATACATGGTAAACTGTACACTATAATCTGCCCTTTAATTCCGGTTGGACTTCCTAACAGTGCGACCTCACAGCAAACATTAGGGAAGGGAAATTCAAATTCTGGACGGCAATTTTTTCAGGGGGAATGCCAATCACTGTTAGATGGACTGAACGAGAGAGGAATACCCCTTCTTTGATGATGATGCCATTTCTGGCCTAACGTAAGAGGTCACTCTCAATATATGACATGTATTTAAAGCCCAAACTTGTATAATTTTGGTCGTATCAGAGCAAAATTTGCATCGCATCTTTCAGAAAGTATTCTATTTGTCACCCCAAACTCAAAGAAACAACAATTAAGCCACTAAAAATTGGTTTATAGGACAAATTATTTTTGAATTTACAGGAGAGCATCTAGTGGTACATGTATTACCACTATCAAAATCTCCGGGTTCAATCTAATAAAAAACAATACATGTGAATTAATACAGCACACCGCAAATTTTCTAACTGTGACTATTGTATTTGAATTGTTGGTAGCCCAGTTTGAGTTTGTATGGTTCATCCAGACTCCTAGCCATCAGATAGTTGGAAAACTGGCTATTTTCGACCTGCTGGAAGAATCAACTTGGAAAAACAAAATACAATTTAAACATTATATAATTCAAAGACAATAGTAACAAATTATTACCTGCTAAACACAGACAATCAAGAAAGCATCAAAACTACTAATATGCCTCATATATTGCTCCGGATATGATTTTCTGGTACAATTACTTCTCTTTTAATTGCAACTATACTAATATACAAATTACCTCATTATACATGAGGTTTACTTGTGGTTATGATCACAATGATTGTGGGTAATATAATAGCTGGTATTGTAATTTAAATGCCGTCTGTAGCCTGTTACTGTGTAACTTTCAATTGTAGATTACAATATGTCTACAGACATGACTCTTGATATTAATGATGTGTCTTGTATTAAAGATTGCTGTCGGGATGTGCAAGTCCATTACTTCGCCTTCATTATCAATACAAACAGTAGTTTAGTAGCTTACAATGGTGTGTTTGAAAGTATTGAGATCCATACGTCATGAAATTTGTTGTTTTATGAGAAAAACTAATAACGACATCGTTACCGAGAATGTTGTTTCTTTCCGTGAATTTCAATTTTGCTCAAACTGCGAATCGCGCGTTATGTGTATCGTCGCCAAGACCAGCGGAGGAGGCACCTGTTGGTCAAGCAGACTAACCTCGCATCGACCTTTGCGCTAACGGCTGCAATCTGACAATTTTTGGACGGCACGTGCTCGTTTGACGCCGCGCGATTTTTTGAAAAATTGGCTTTCTGATAATTTGAAAAAGGATAAGTTTAACCATCCAGATTTTCACCAAAAACTCAATATTTTACCCCAAGTCTCTCTATGAGAGGTGTTTATTCATAATTAATCTTCACATTGGATATATTTCAGCTGATTTCATTCATTTAGGTGGTTTTTGAGGCAATCAATGACACGCATCCTTTAAAGAACACTTTTAAGCATTTATGGAAGCCCAATTATTTGAAAATTGCAAATTTGTACCTGTATCGACCTTACAGTAATGTGACCAGTGTTTGACTGGATCCTACATGTCCAACACAAACGGCGTGTTTCTACAGAAAATCGTTAAACGGTATACCCGCTTAGTATCCAGACTT
>JZLH01S0054667.1:0-14194 GCA_001188425.1 Eucidaris tribuloides | reverse complement strand
CAAGAAGACTCATTCGAAATACAATGTATTGATGTAAAGTATTTGCCGCCACGGACGATGGACGAAGTTGGAGAGCGGTAAGCCACGCCTTACGTCGGCCACAAGACTATTACATATTAGTCCATGAACCGAGTAAATAGAGAACACCCTATGAATTGGTTCTAGTGGATGGACACTAGGAAATTTGTAAGTAAAGATATGTTGTAGGACAGACAAGAAGGCTGTAAGCATGCTAAAAGTTGTATGTAATTTGCAAAACAAAATGTTTTGTTAGGAGGAGTAACAAAATACACACGTCCCAGCATGTAGTGCAGTGACCGTCAGCTTCGTGGCCGCGGAGGAAAGTCACGCCTCTGTGCCAACGCTAAAGGAAGACGAGATGATTAGTCATTTGATTTGGTCTTTAAGCACATCATTAGAAACGATTTGGTTCGTATGATTGACACGTGTGAGTTGCCACAACAAATGAAATGTTTGTCAAAAGGAGAAAAATGTATAACGCTAGATAAAACGGCACCTATTTGGTTGGTAACCACAATCACAATTCATGGGAAAAAATGAGCGCGCAACGGAAAAGTAGTCCCGTTCAAAATTTAAATATGGAAAAGTTGAAAGGTATAGAATTGATAATTATTAAAATAAAGAATGAGACTGGATAGTCGATTATCATCAAACTAGCTAAAACAGTAAATGGCTGCGTCTGCAAGACTGTGTGGATGATGAAGATTTACATTTTTGCCAAGATACATCTCTCCTCCTTGCGCACAGTACAGGGAGATTTAAAATAGGGCAAATCAACGTTAATGATAAACATACGTATCTTTCCATCGTAATATGCTTTGCATCATGTATAAATAATTTGAATTTTACAAAAAATGCATATGAGAGTCAAGCTGATGATACAATAAAGCCCATTCATTACATGCGTGGTGTATTCATTAACTGCGAGCGATGCAGAGATTGGTCAGGACTAGCTGCAGATAAAAATTCCACGCCAAGCCCATGTAAGACAATGGCAAACAAGGTGTTGATAAGTTATATAATGGACATGGAAATGGTGTTCGTGATTAACACAGTGGCTTGCCAATAACAAGAAGTTTGCCTGGGAAATGAATAAAAGCTTTGCCGTATTACAAATTCGTACGTAGATATGCTAAGTATATACAACTATTTCAGGTTTGAGAACAATAAAATGGCAGGGGTTTTGACAGACAGTTTAAGCAAAAAGTAAATTTGAATACAGAGTTGTTCAGATAAGCAGATACGCAGCGACACCGTGGAATGCGGAGAGTGAGAAACACTCTCTGTATCAGGTTTCAGAGCATGTTAAACTATGGGTTCATCGCATGATATTAAGCGCACATTATACGATGGTTCAATTAATTGACACAAGTGAATTTGCAAAACAAAGAGTATGTGTTAAGGCAAAGGGAATTGATTGACATATAAACAAGCATGTATCACTCACCGACTATCGTCAACGGTAAAACAAAGATGATATGTTGATCGAACTAAAGCTTTGATCAAATGGGACGTGATATTTGCATGAAATAATTATGACACTTATTAGAATAAAAATTAGCAAATATCAGGAGCGGTTTCTGACATCTCCTGCTCAGTCCAAGGACCAATTCGGGCTGGAGGAGAAAATAGCGATTACAAAATAGAGTTAGTATTCAATAAATATTATAAATTTAGACCAGTAACCAGCCCTATGGGCGTAAGTGCAAAATGCTTGGAGAATATTAACCGGGGAAATCCTTTGAAGGTAGTGATAATTGTACGTGGTCACCAAGCGGGCCAATGTTAACGATTTTGACATTGAGCGTCCATTATTCGTAAGCTAGCGCTAACAAAGTATGTGGTAATGAAAGTTCCGAGCTGTTGGAACCAAATAGGCAGGCATTGAACGTCCACAGCGGACCTGAAGACGGTCACGCGTGGCGCAACGCCACGCCCTGTTTCAAGTCAACGAAGAAGGTACACGCGATTTTGATTTCAGACTTCAATGAGCACATTATACGATTTGATCTTGATGCAAGGGATTTGTAAACAAAGAATTGTTGGCCAAAGCGAGAAAATTCATGCGGTTGACAGATACGGGGTGTAGTTAACAACATGACAAGTGGTTAGGAGAAACTTTACCAGTGATGGGACAACGAGAGGATATTACGCGCATAAGAGTAATTCAGATTTGGAATTTCTATTGAAGGGAGCATTTGGATGGATAAATTAAAAAGAAAAATTAGATTGGGCTAGTCGCAGAAATTCCAGTATCAAAATAGGCAAAAAAGCATAAATGCTTGCGCCAAGCTGGTGCGGCTGGCAGTTGCCCGGTGTCAAAGATACGTTCTGGCCAAGATGCATTTTTCTCCTTTATTGCATGGCCCATGGAGGGTACGAATCATGACAAGTTACTTAATGATAAATTGCATATCTTCCAGGATACATGCTTTGTATACATGTATTAAATAATTGATTCTTATCCATAAAATTATTACCAAAAAACAATTAAAAGCATAACCAAAACAATATTAAAAGTCACAGTTATTTTGATACAATGGAGTGACTCATCATTACATGCGTAGATTTGCGATCTGTCACGATGCCAAGATTGGTCGGCGGCGGTGTGCGGAGAAAATGCGCGCCAAAAGCGACGTTAAGAGCATGCAAATGGAGATGTACAGTTTTTTGATCTGGATTGTATTAGGTTAAATGAGGGCATCACAGGAGTGGGTTCTGTTGATTAACACAGCATGATTTGGCCTAAAACAAAGAATTTGTTGGGCAAACGCAGAAAATATATGAGTACTTGAACAAATTCGAGCATATAGTTTTTTAAAAAAATTTTCAAATAGAACGATATGTTGAATTACGATTTAATATCATTCCGTGGTCCGCATGCTCAAGCCCACGGCGGACCAACGATAGGTCTGAGTTTAGTGCGGAGATAGAAGCCACGCCTTGTCGACCGGCGTAGAAATAGATGTTTAAACGATTATGTTAATGCTATTAGATATAGGTTGATTTAATAGATACATTGTGTGAATGTGTTCCATAAGTACACATCATATGGTTAGTAACTGGATTTTGAATCTTTTAATGTACTGTACTCGTTGATTAACTGATGGCAAACCCGCTTAAATTCGAAGTATAATAGTCATGTATACATGTATATCACTAATGAATAATTTAGCGAGCATCTTGAGACAATAATAAGTAAAATTACTGTTGTACAATTAGGTTTACGAAATTCAAAATTTAAGGATGACTTAACAGTGCTACACTGTTCCAGGGTGGAGATTGAGCACGGGGCGGGTCGTTAGAAACAGATATATCATATTACGAACAATGCAAATGCATAACTATGGCTTTCAAGTTTAGGCGCGTTTTGTCGCGCTCGCGTAAACTCAACACTTTGCTGCTCGAATATGTCGGATGGAACCGATCGTCTATGTTGATAGATAAAAAAAAAATAGTGTTGTTAGGAAGGGGCAAGAGATCACTATTTTACGGAGTCTGGACACGCTCCGCTTCTCTTGGAAATTGCTTCGGTCGAACATCGAATGCAAGAAATTTATCATGTTTCAACTTTCAAATGGTTGTTGGTTGTATATCTTTATCAATTGGAAAAGGATCGGAGTAAATAAGTGTTTAGGATTAAAATAGTATTTGTTTTGTTTTTATTTTTTGCGTGGAGTAGTGGAAAATGCTTCACTCTAGCCTAATAGGCAGAGCTTATTATTGGTTCCTGCCTGTTTACAAATGTAACATGAAGAAGCTTCTAATGTTTAATATATCGACCAAACCGTGGTAAGTGTAACGCTGCATGGGACATTCTTGCATTGTCAAAGGTTTCCCTATCAAGACAACTTTCGGAATTGAAAATGAAGTCAAAAATTTTACTTATAATGCATTATACATTTCAAAACCGAGACCTTTGAAACTCGGTACAAGCACTGTTTGTGCGTGGGTTTGGGTTTATAAGCGGAGTTTGGGTTTATAAGCGGAGGGCCGAAGTCAGAAAATGAGGGTTTCGCTTCACCCCCTGTACAAACTAAGTAGACTATGTTTATTTTCAAGCTTATAGCATAACAAACAATATTCAAGAGGTCTACCTCAAAAAATTTGTTGCGAACACCTCCAAATCCAAGATGGCGTCCAAAATGGCCGCCATTTTGATAAATGTTCAAGTTTTTTAGATAAAATTTGTTTCAAAGGTCCAATCCCTATAAATGTGGTGTCATTTTAAAGCAAATTAAATTTCCTACAATTTGATACCACACTTAACACCGTTTAGGGTGACTTTCATTGTGATTTTTGGTCAAAAACCTTGTTTTTTGACATTTTTTCCCAAAAATCTCAAATATTAGGAATGCATATTTTCTCATAAATCAGGATTTCATGAAAAACATGATGCCATACTTTTCCAGAACTTGCCCAAATGTGTGAACAACAATTTGTGAAAATTAGAAGTTAATTCCTATTTTTGATCAAAAGTTATAAGGTCACAATCCTGATAACCTCGTATTTACTTTTGGAGCAGTTTTGGCAGGACATGTGTTATGTACTAGTCTCGATTCCAGACCCTGCCACATTTCTCCCTATACGTAGCAGTGCTGGTGCAAAGCACTCACACCATGTGACCTCAGTTTGCAGGTTTATTCCTAGAGACTAATGTGAGTCAAAGCAGTTGACTGAGGATAACACTTTCCTTATCAATATAGGATAGGTCAATCTAAAGGTCTAGAAGCCAGACTAGATATGTACATTGTATTCCCATAGACCACATGTGTTATAATACTAATAGGTAAGCGGCGAGAGACCAAAAAGCTGCTTATTTAAGGAGTTTAATCCCCCCCCCCCCCGACAGGACTATGGCTAGATTATACTTTATTTTAAAGTAAATTTTCTGAATTTTTCAAAAATTAAGCATATTATTTGCCGTAACATGTAGCATCACCATGGAAACCAGCTTTGAATAGACCACGCCCCTTTTTGTACCCAAAACACAAAATTTAACACTATGAAAATTTTACATGTAATTTTATCGTTTTGGTTATTAATGTACCATTTTGGGGTATGAAGCCACTATTTATGTAAAGATGGAAATGTCCAGGATAACCAAGCATAAAAATATTTATCTAATCTTGTTACCAAGCAACATCATTTTCCCTAGCAACCATTTCAGCTCATGCACAAATGGGTGAATTTCCATTTTGAATGATATTTTCTGTTTGTAACTAATAAACTAATAACTATATAAGAACAATACTAAATACCTTTCATTACTACAATATCATTGATTTGATACTTAAGTGATGTCAGAGTTGGAAAATAACCATAGCAACCACAACATGTTACGAAGAAATTTGTTATACTACACTAAGATTAACCTTTCACACTTTAAAACAATGTAATTTTTATGGCATAATTACTTAAGAGTCAGGACCGAGCTGTATTAGTCATTTAATTACTTGTGGGTTGTGAAAAAGCTCATTATTATACTGAAAATGACAAAATATGCATTAATCTTTAAGCGTTACCAAATCCATAGCAACCTCAAGTATTCTTAAGTTAACATGTAGACCATATGGTTGCCTAGCAACAAAACCTTGTCTAGCAAGGTTAGTTGTTGGGCTAGACAAGAGATTTTGGTTGCTAGGCAACCATGATGGTTTCTACATGTAAATTAGAATACTTCAGGTTGAGTATGGATTTTCGTGAAGGTTTTAAGATTAAATGCACTAGGTTGTCATTTTCAGATATGATGATAGATGAGCTTTTCTCACCCACACAGTAAGTGAAAGACTAACACTTGCACGCTCCGGGTCCTGAATCCTAAGTAATGTTATGCCCATAAAGATTATCATTTTTTTAAGGTGTGAATAGGTTATTTAGATGTGAGGCGCTTTATAACAAATTTCTTCTAACATGTTGCGGTTGCTATGGAATATTTTCCCAAACTCTGAATCACTTTAAGTTCAAAATCAGATATGATTTGTTAGTACATGAAAGGGTATTTACTATTTAGTATATTTTTTATATAGTTAATTATGTTTAATCAGTTATCAATGAGCGACAATTCTCATTCAAAATGGAAATTTCACCATTTGTGCGAATGACGCTGAAATTGGTGCTAGGGAAAATGTATGTTGCTTCGTGCGACAAGATTAGACTAAATATTGGTTTATGCGATTCGGTATTATCCAGGGACATTTTTCCATCATTTACGATAATAGTGGTGTTTCATACCACCCAAAAATGTACAGACACACACAAACACACAAAACATAAACAGACACACAGCCAGATAGCAAACAAGCAGACACACACAGAACGATAACAGACAGAACACACAAACATACAGACACTATAAAGACAACAGACAATTATCGAGAGCTAGACACATCCAGACACTATTGACACACAGACAGATACAGAAGCACTCAAAACAACAACAAACAGAACACAATTCAGACCACACAGACAACACACAGACACACCAAACTGTCACATACAGACACAGCAACATACAGACCTCACAGAATTCAACAAAGCACAATATACAGACACATAGATACACATAACCAAACAGGGACACATACAGACACAGACAGGACATTAATCAGACTTAAACTTTAAGAAACAGACAATAAGGACACACAGACACATACAGACACACAGAACATTCACACAGAACTTACTAGAACCCTAGCCCAGAATAAGATACCACTACTGTCACAGAAACACAGAGATACAAACAGACACACGAGACGCATACAGACAACCCACAAATTATAACGACACTATAAAGACAAACAGACACATACAGACTAGATGAATGCATCCAGACGATTATTGACACACAGACAGATGATATAACATAAACAGACACACACAATTTCAGAACAACCCAATGACAAACACACAGGATACCACAAAAACACATCTTTAGCAGCAAACAGACATTATAAACAGACATTTATAGACACAAAGACAGCTACGTAACAAACACATACAAACACACATTACACACATAACACACAGAATACAGACAGCACAGGACACAATACAGCAACGAACCACCACAAGACACAGACACTACAGCAAACAACCACACAACACACAGGACAGAAAGCAGACCCATACAGACTTGAGACACGATACAGACACATGGAAACGACAACAGGACACATTCAGTATGAGCTGAAACAGACACGTACAGAAACAATAAGGAGATCTCGAACACATACACAAACATTATCACACAAAAGTCTTTCATACAAGGACACACACACACACCATACAGGACTCACAGACATTTTTAACGCACAGACACACATCACAAACACACATACACGCAAACAAAAGCACACAAACAGAACAGACACTGCAGACGACGTACGACGACACAGTTATAGATTGCCACCAGACACATAAGACACACAAACAGACACACACCAGACACTTACAGACAAACACAGCAAGCGATTATACAGTGATACACTATAAAATTGGAGTAACACGACAAGTTATAAGAACGAAACGTTAGGACAACATCCCAGACATAATTGACACACACAGAATACCATAGATACTAGCACAAACGCCACATCAGACAACACAGTTGGGACCGAACACACAGACCACAAAACACAATCCAGACGACATACAGAACATTAAACAAGACGCATTTAGACACAAGACTACACAATACAAAACGAATACAAACATAGATACACACCATACAACACACAGAATCAGACACAGGGAAATGTTACAGACACACAACAAACAGCACAGGAGACTACAAATATATAACCAAGAACACAGCATGAATGCACACAGACCAAACAAAAACTTATGCAGACACTATAAAAGGACAACAGACACATACAGATCTAAGACACCATCCAGAACATCACTTTGACAACAGATCATAGATACAGGAAGCACAGACACCATAAAGCGCACACAATCAGACACACAGACAACTCACAGACACACAAACTGTCGAACGACATTAGACTCACATACAGCCTACTCCACAACGATACACAAACAAGTATTCAGGCACAGTACAGAGACCTTAAAGCATCACATTAGACATAAAAGACACACACAACAAACATTAAATATTAGTAGTGACACACAATAACACACACAGACATTAAGACACACAGACAAATTACAGATACAACACAAACACACAGCACACACAGGACAGACAACAGACACCTGATACAGAAACTTAAGAACACGATACAACAACAATAGATAACAAAGCACAACCGTACAGACTCACATAGCCAGATAAAGGACACGAAAAACAGATCGACACACAGACAAAACACAATAAAGAACACACAAACAGTACTCATACAGACAGCATACAACAGCATACAGATGCACAGAAACACACAGACACATATACAGACCGCATACAGACACATAGACACACCGACCACACACAGTACACGACAATACGACACAAAACAGAACAGACACATGCAGACACGTACACGACACATATCAGACGCTACAAAACAGACAATTTGCACACAGACGGTGACACATACAGAGAACACACAGACAGGAACACACATCATACAAGGACAAAAACAGATACACAAACAGACACATTGCTTACAACACAACACACACACATATCAAGGTATAGCCCACAAACAATTTTATTTATGCCGCAATATGCCTTTGAGCACTTATGGCTGTCGACACATATTTGTGGCTTATCCTGGTGGCGGACCAGATTTGTTCGTGTCACTGCGTCTAAGGTCTGCCTCACATATATCAAATTTATCCGCCGGCTCAGAAATTGTCGCCGCGACAATTTGTGACGCGGCGACAACTTGTTGCATGTTGCCGCGCTACAGGCTGTTTACGTGCATGGGTCAGCTAATTGGCGGGGTGGGAGGGAACCAGGTACCTCAGCCGGATTAGAGCATTTTCAGATTTGTTGGGCACTTGGATTTTAAGCGTTGATGCGATAACAGCTAAGAGCGTTGTTGATTAGTAGCTGGAGAGGTCGCGGCAATAAGGGGGACCCCAATAGATTCAACGTTTTTGTTTTTGTTATTTTTGAGTCATGAATGCCCCCCCAACCACAAGACTTCCTAAATTGTTTTATAATTCATAAAAAATAATCGCTCCGTTGGTTTTAAAAAGATGATAAATAGGTCTCTATTATTTGATTATGTGCATTTGATATGGTCATAAGTGGTGGAAAAGCAATCCGGCTGAGCGATCGTTAGCATTGTGGCGAGACGGGTTTGTAAAGACTTTGAAATTCTAGTCACGATAAATGCGTTTGAGCCGCGCTAGCCCAGGATATTTCCTGAGACTGCACTCCGATCATGAATAAAAAAATTATAGAAAGCTTGACTATGACAAAGTTGTGGTCCAGGCCTGGTTGGGTGTAGGGAGAGCCCTCAGGTGGATGAACCGTGACCCACACTTATGATGTGTATGTGGTTCCTCAAGGCGCATTACCTCAGTTCGAATTCAAGTAGGGTCCCCGTCCGGGTGGAGTTTCAGTAACGGAGCTCCGCAATGAAGCTCACGTGCTAACTAACAGTTTCATTTTTTGGAAATATTTTGTTTGTATGTATGTTCACTTAATGGTGAAAGGCAAATTTGGAAAACTTTGAAATTCCAAGAGGAAAAATACGTTTTGCAGGCCCGTACCCATGATTATTTCAAAGGAGGGGTGCGTATATAGGTTCAATGAAAAATGGACTAGTTGACAGGCGCGACGGTTCATTTTCTTATGGACTGTATCCTTGAATAATCACTATACATGGCATGCTTTCCAGAGCAGCCACCTCTTTAGTTAGAACTTTCCAAGTAGGGCCCCGTCCAGTGAGTGTGGTACTGGGTGTTCCGCCTCCCTGACGCTCACTGCTTGTAGCGAGTTTCATAAGGTTATTTTGTCTCTTGATACAACATTTTTCTTTGAAATATAGGTCAGTCAACAGATAACTAAGAACCACCGATTTTTTAATTGTGTAAGTTTTTCGAAGGTTATGAATTTCTATTTGACTATACGAGAGCAGGTCACTTTTCAAAAGCGGGTGCCTGTCGGGCGGTCAGGGGGCAGCAAGCCCTGGAAGCTGAAGCTCGAGCATGGAGTTCGATCGGTTGTATATATATTGCTGACCTCTTTTAGCCAGACACTTTCGTTTTTTTAAATGGAAGCTACAGTTTTAAACAAAACAGCCCCTTCCCAGCTTCGAATCGGCCGGGATTGAGTTTCTTAGCATATTCCACAGTTATAAATTTTTTATGTATTATGAAGTGCTGATAGTGCAAATAATTATTCAAAAGCATGGCAGTATACTGTCGGTGTCAGGGGGCGGAGCCCCCTGAAGCTCTATGGTTCAGGCGGTTTAATGAGACATCATTATTGGACCTGTATTAATTGTCATCACTGTTATAGTGAAAGGTTAGGGTCTACATTCAAGAACTAATCAAAAACCTATTATAGAAATACTTTCTTTTAAACCCACCCTCCCCGACTACGAGTCCTGGTATTCAAATATTTCATACTGCAATGTGCATGCAAACAGAAAATTATGCAAGCTGTTATATTCATGATCAGTATACCCCTCCTTATTTCCGCATTTGTACTTTAAATGGCGTTTGCAAGTAGGCACTCGGCTTCACTGCAGAAAACTGAATTTGTTACTCAGGAATGCGTTTATAAACTCAAAATGGTGGCACGTGCGCAGAAAAAGAAGGAACACATTTCCTGCACAAATTGTTTGATATTTGATTATAAAGTTGTAGTCTGAAAAAACTCACTGGCGCTATAGCTGAGTTTAATATATAGAAAGCAATTCTACGAAGCGACAAGATTTGAAGGGGTGAAATTGATTCCACGCGGGCGTGGTGGGGTGATCTTCTCAGTCTAACACGATTAACAATGTCGGGAACGGTCTACACAGCGTACTTAAAGACGGAAATATTGCAATGATGACATTGACACAATCTATATACTTACACTTAAAATAAGTTTAACTAAACGTCATGGTACTTTCAAATTAATAGGCCTATTCTAAAATTTGCGTACGTGGTTCGGACTATGGTGATGTTACATTCCAGAGGAGTTTATGCCAGTACATGACCAGAACGCAGAACCAGCACAATTTGTTAACACAAAAAATTATTCATAAGATGAGAAAGCACAATTGTAAGTATAAAGTGTTTCTCTTTATATAAAAACGCAGTAGTATTTAACGCTTGATTGGATAATCTATTTCTAAAAGGTGCACCTTTAAGCACACAATTTTAGCTCGGTTGCACTCAGTTTTCTTTTTCTTTTCCTTCTTTCTTTTTTCCTTCGGTTTTATTTTTTGGTTTTGTTTTTTAGGCGCGATTGGGGGGCACACGTCGCCCCCCCCCCCCTCCCCGTAGTTACGCCACTGCCACGTGAATCATTAGAGTCTGGGAAATTGCGAGTCCATGTAGCAAATCAAGTTTCATTGACGTTGAAGTGAAATTTTAAAAAAAAAAATGTCTTTTTGTTTAAAAAGAATGTTATGCCTTACTGAAAAATACAAACTTAAAATAGAAGTACTGCCCAGCAAGCTAGCCTGGATTTTTTGTGTTTAATACTGCGCATTCACAGCATATTAGATTTGTCATCTGCATCTTTGCAATGACCTTCTTTCTTTTTTTTTTCTTTTTTTTACGATCATACACCTTTTCTGTGGGTGGCCTTGAATTTCAAGTTTCCAGTGAAGTTTGCAATTCAACAACTAATCAGAATCAGCTATTAGCACAAATAATGATAAACGGATAGCACTTTTTGGCTGCGTATCATTCTAATAAAAAATACGACATACAATTAGATTGCTAAATTATGTAATTAAATAAAATTTCGGTGGATTTTGAACGTTTTAGGAGCCCACAAGGGGACTTAACCCTTCAAAATGGCGAAACTAAAATCCGCGGCAGAAGAAAATAGTCGCTGAATTAGTATTTTTGTATGATTTGAAGTAAAATAATTTTTGCATAAATAAGTGCAATTAATTAATTAAGTTTTACATTTTCGTCTGTAGGAAAACTATGACAGGCCACCTGACAAAGCTTTGTTCAGCCTGTGAGCACATCTGTAATTTTATCATAAAGTAGTAAAGAAATTAATGACAGAAGCTAGAGTAGAAGGCAAATTTAACATTTTAAACAGACACGGACACACAGACAGATGTGCTGGCATCATATCACCCTCACAGACTTTGGTTGCATGTCGTGGACAAGATGGGACAACGGGGAATGAAGCATAGGGGCGTTGGCGCGGGTGGGAATACTGCGCACCGCAAAATACTGGTAATATACGCCTTGATTTTTGTAGGAAAAATGGGAAAATAGTGGGAAATACAAGGGAAATATGTGAAATAGCAGTATGATAGGCGCTTATTTAACATATTTTTAGTATTCGTCCCTAGGGTTATTTCGCAAAACGTATGTTTTAGACATCATGCTCCCTGTACACTCGCCCGAGGTGATAAATTCTGCGAATGTTACAGCAATTTCGCAGTATCCGCCGTAGTTAGGAAAGCTCTCCCGGGAAATTGCACAACCTGAGAATAAGAACAGCGGTTGTGGAATTGGCTGCTTTGGCACATCGATTTTGCACAACGGAACGTTTTAATGTTGCAGATAATTTTTTATTTGTGTTCAGACTTTAATGACTTTCTTTGGGAGGGGGCGGATGGATCGGCGCAAAATGTTGCATTATGAGCACTCGCTGTTGAAAGAATCCAGCGGGCACGCCTAATTTGTCGCTGAAAACAGGTTGCAAAGCCTTCATTAGAGATGATTGTGTAGATTTACAGTGGTATGAGTTTGTCGACGTGACTGGTCCTGTGACCGGAGAAAGAGCGCGAGAAGGATTCAGGGACACACTTTTTCAACTTTCACAACAGTGAATGATGGTTCACATTGTGAGTTGCACAGAGGTGTAAGACACAAACGATGGCTGACGATTGTAAGTGTACTTACCGTATTGAAAGTGTGCGAGGTTTTGAGTTTTGACACACGTGTCGGCAGATTAGGACTTGGCACGAATCGGCATTTGGGCTAAGTTGTTAAGTTGATTTCTTTTTTGCGGCACATTTCGGAGGGCGCAGGCCTCAACAGGTTGATCTCCGCTGTTAAACAAAAAAGAAAAGAATCAGCAGGTGCAGTATTGGCGACACGCCAAAATAAGACGCTTAAAGAGACAAGAATGACCAAATTATGGAAAGTGTCCCCTCGCCTCACCCCCCCCCCCCCCTCCGCATCGTTAAACTCACCAATAACTCATTGTAGTCAAAAAGAATAAAAGAGTGGTTGTCAGCTGATGATTCGCTTCAAGTGATAATCATATGATTGAGCGTATCGCCAGACGCACTCGATAAAAATCATTTGCCATGTGGTATACGCGCCGCTTTACGTGCATAAGTACGTGTATTGCAGCGCGCCATATCTATGAGACGGTCTATGGTAGTATGCGCAGCATATCGACGTATAACACGCTCGCGCGCGTATCGAACGTCCCTGCGTAGTAGCTAGACTGGCATACCGTCTGGAATGAAAATGCGATGTTGAACTTGACTGAATTCTTTAGATTTATTTACAGGCCAAATGTTCAGATTGCGAGAGAGAACTTGATTAACTGTAAGTACCGACCATTGGCGACTTCGCAAATAAATGGTTTTGAGTACATTACTCGTAGCTATATATTATAATCTTTAAGATCCGTAAGGTGTCGTCCAGCTTAGATAGTCTCAGGCCTCATCAGGGCCGTGCGGCAGCGTAGGATCATACATGTACATGCGTATACGCTGGGCCGGCCGCGGTCGGATGGACGGCTAAGTGTAGTGGCCGATAACCGTTAACGGTTAGAATCTAACCTTGAGCGTTTAGAATAGTTAGGAGCAATACAAAAACAGTAGGAAAATTCAAGTGACGATGATGATTGAAAGATTAATACGATGTATAACGTTAGATAGAGCATAAATGTTTTACAGTATTTCCGTTGAAACCAATACGTTTAGATTTTTAACCGAACACGTTATTGCCTCTTGGACTTTACGTAAAAGATCTATTCTAACGTTTAATATGCGGGCAAACTAAGCAACGTGGACGTTATCGATTTACTCGCTGAATGTTGCGCATTTTTTGATAT
>JZLH01S0054655.1:62450-75113 GCA_001188425.1 Eucidaris tribuloides | reverse complement strand
AAAGAGGGATATTCGACTTTATATGAAAAATTAAACACATGTTACTCACGAACATAACACAGAATATTGACGAATAAACGTTGTCGCCAGGTGTTTTTAAATTCTGTCACTGCGCAATAATACGTGTCTCAGTTTGTTTGACATTAACTTTATACAGTTAGTGTCGTGTTTACTTTTTGTTCAGTGTTTAGATTCTTAAACATGAGTGGGTGTTATGTGCGTTTGTGGTGTGTTAGTAATTTAAATTGTGTGTGATTACGGAGTAGAACATTTGAGGAGGTGTTTAGTCTTAGTACAGTATCGAGATGTTTTATTTTTAAGCATGTATCAAACAGGACTATATTTAAAAACTAAACATGTTTTTTTTAAAACACGTTGGGCGTGAATTTAACCAAACACGAGCATGTGATTAGCTCTTAAGCGCGTACAATATATAGGGAACGCGTCGGCAGTGTTTTAAATCTGTCACAAGAAAAGTGTTTAGATTAAGTGTTTTAGAACTAACAAATTAAACAAATTTTTTACAGTGTACACAAACAACAAATCCGCCAAAAAGAATACAGACAATTATCTTTAAGCAACCATATTTACCCATGTGCTGGACCGCAGGAGCCTAACTTTATAATAACACCATTTTACAAAATGAGAGATGGCGATAGAATGAAACGACTATTAAAGGAGAAACAATTCATCGAAATTTACAAACCAAGTCTGAATTAAAATGTTTAGAAATAAAATAATCTAAGACCATTGATAAAACGTCTATAATCATGTGCTAATCACCGGATACAACTATCCCACCTCCTTCCCCCCCTTTTTTTTTCTATCCATGTCGTATGCACAAAAACCTTAGTAGTATCTGGTTGAATCGACGATACAAGAATAAAACAAAATTCGGTTACAGGTGTGTCGATACTCCCAAGCGATTAAGCTAACCGCACGGGTGCACATGCCAGGCACTGATTTATGGCGTGAATAAACACTAACCATTCCGACCTTGATTTGGTGGTAATAAGAAAGCAAAGGGGAACCCTGAGGTAAAATAGTTAACAGCCAACGTAACCTAGGGCGTCATAGTTCCTACAGAGACTCTCAAGACAGGACATATTTGTTTTATATCCGTCATCAAATTTCCAGGGAAAGTACATCAAGTAAAGAAAAAAGATGAAGGAAATTCGACTGCGATATCTTAGATTGTCCTGCGCGTTTTACAACTACGTACGTGCGTTGCATTAAGCAGGTCAATTGCACGGCATACAGCTGCTCGACATTTTATTCAAAGTAATTGAATAAAGATTCAATTCCATTAACGTATACTTTAATTAGGCGAGTACCAATTTTTCATAAACCTATAAAACACAAATGTAATCTTTATTCTTATTTTAACTGTAATCCTAACTCAAACTTGACAAATTTCACCAAGGATTGATCTTGAACTTTGCTATTCTTCTATAATACGGTCGTAGCACGCTGTGATGTCTCACACTCGCACGGAAAATGATTTTGAATTTACTATTTAATGGCTTTGAATTTACTATTTAGTAGCCTGGAATTTACTATTTCATGGCTTTGAATGTCCTATTTAATGGCTTGATCCCCCGCACTCACACAAGAGTGTGTTTATTTGTGATCATGTGACATACTTTAACCAACCACAATAAAAAAAACTTACAATGAGGGATATGATGTGTACAAGGTGTAATTAATTAATTACAGTAAACGATCACATATAAATCTGTCAGGGTGACTGTTTGGCAAACACGATTCTGACCTTTCGTAATCTTTCGCGTGTTCCATGTCCAATGGTTGGCAACCACATACCAAAACTCACCTTCTGAGCAGTTCGTCCCGGTATATCCAGGATCGCAGGTGCATCTATACTGGTCGATTCCATCCTGACACGTTCCGTTCACACACGGATCAGGACTGCAGTCATCGATATCTGGAATACACAGAACTCAGAATAAATCATGGGTCCTAAATCCACTAGCTAATAGTGACCACAGATTTGAAAAAAGTTGTGAGCTACATCATCATCCATGCTCTAAGTTAATAAGGTGTAAACATGAAGCCCTGAAAAGAATTGTATTTCAAAATGATGGTTTAGGGCTTTACAATAGTAAAAATCTTCAAGCACTCCAGTTGACTGGATTCACTTGCCCAATCTCTCCCATAGACTTACTGAGTAGATCTAGACTATTTTATCTCCACCGGAGTGGAAATTTTTCATTAATGCATATCTTACTATTAGCAGCATAACTTTCTACACTTTTGTATTCTAGGGTATTTTTCTATTGAAAAACTACTTTACTCACAAAATATCGTGATTCCGTTTCCTTTGCTATCTGCTTATCTCATCAACATGACGTTTGAATATTATAAATCTTCATCAAGATCATTCATATCTCATTTTATATAATGCCCATTTTGTTGGAATGCATTGAATACGGTATTTCTGGTAGAAGGTGAGTGTAAAAAAAAAAAAATTGAGCGTGTGTACAGTTTTAGTTTAGGCCTAAGCATCAATTTATTAAATTCAATTTGGAGAATTCAAAGAACTTACATTCACCGGTGGCCGATTGAATCAGTACTTAATAATTCCACGTTTTGCTTTGTTTTGTTCCTTCTTAATCCCTTTACTATTTTGTATATTTGCTAAAGTTTTACAAGTTCATTTTCCTTGCAAAATCTATATAATTTCGTTTTGAGTTAAATTGCACGTTAGGGTATGTTTACTGATCTAGGGGATTTAGATTGCATGTAAATGATATCTTTTATTAATAGGAAACATACTATTCGTGCAGTTTTCTCCATCAAAACCGTCGACACATTGGCAGGTGTAATTGTTCAAACCATCCATACAGGTAGCATTATTCTGGCAAGGGTTGGGGCTGCAGTAGTCAATATCTGAAAAAAAAAAGAATTGTATACCATCCCGGTATGGCACTTCATAACTGGACGACTGTAAATAAGATAAAGTGCCATGTTATGTTATTATACAACCTTTTTGAATTTAAGAATGTGATCTATAAGAATACCAATAATACATTTATAGCGCATTTTCCAAATATTACACATGTTCAAATGTGCTAACTTAATTGAATAGATGATTTCTGAGTTGTTGTTTGAAGAGACTAAAGTGGTGTTGACTTGGTACAGAATGGTACACGTTTTCATTTTGCGCCAATAAAAAATATTATCATACAACATGTAAACCACGCGGCCGGATAGCCCTGGTCAGTGATAAAGCTTGACTGTTTGACAGATAATTCCAGTTTAACACGTTCAAAATAACGAATTTACAAATTGAGTTTGGGTATAGATTATACTACTGAACGTGAATTAACGAACATTTATTTTAAAACAAATGGTCTGGTGTGCAAATCAAAAACGCAAACTTAAAACAGACAATTTTTCAATAAGTATATATATTAACAGAAGTTCCCAATTAGTGTTACCGCATTTAAGTGTGGTAAATGTAGTCGCAGTGTATTTTAAAATGTCAACATACATTTTTCATGCGTCTGTAATATATACATTACACGTACAACTTTTGCTAACGTTTGATCGATTTGTAATATATGATATTTTCAGGACAATTATTAAGCAATGTATATGACCAGATACGTATTTTTAATGGAATGTTTTGTCTTGTTTGCTTCATGATTACGTATTTCAAGTTTTACATATTCTAGTGAGCAGTAGGCCCTATTCTTATATAAAAAAAAAATGTTTTCTTCTAAAACGTCACTTATATTTTGACGATTATCCAAACTTTAACTTTATTTTAGTTCGTTGTTTATGTGGGATTTCATGAAGAAAATGAACTTGTATCATCAGCAAATTGCGTAATTCGTAGTAAAGGTGGTGAAATGGTGAATGTCACTAACGTGAAGAAAGAACAGAAGAGGACCTGAGAAAGATCCTTGCGGAACACCACATGAATTAAATAGTTGAAAGATGAGATTTACAGGGATTTACAGCATTGAATATCCTTTGCATCCATCTACTAGCATAACCCCACACCTCTTATGCCCTCAGGCTTTCTATGAAGGGCGTGTCTGCGGAATCTGTAGATTAGTAGTTACCTTAAATTAAAAAAAAATGTAGACTGACTTAAAAGTAAATGTAAGCTCGGATATTTCTTTTTACGTCTATCCTGTTAGTTAGATTCTTTTAAATTTGACTGAACAGAAGTATTAATTTGATACTCATGTATATGTCTATGACCAACAATCTGCATGAGACTTTTGCATATCCCTTGTCGTGTTCATGAATGCATATTTAGCATACTTTGAGAATAATAAATAAATTGCGTATACGTATCATATACCTGATGAACACTAATGCACTATAAGTATCTGAAAGAAGACTAGTAAACTAGTAGAATTTTTGTTTCTATGCGACAATAATTTGAGGTAAAGTCCCAAAGTCACTATAATTCAACTAAAACTCGTATAAAAGCTTCTATACTTTGCTAAACGTACGTATGTAGAATTTTCTTCTATATACCGGTGAATTTATAATTATAGTTATTTTTTTAGGCATGCAGAGACTCCCTGCCTTCAATGCCAAAAATTGTTGTCTAGTATTAATTTGTCTTTTAACTTGTTTGGTAAAATATCAATTAAAATAAACATGTGCGATATCAGTTAAAATAAATATGTTAGATATAATCCGTCAATGGTTTCCAAATGAAAGGAATTATTGTTTTTATTATAATTGTATTGATATCATCATTTTCGGGACCATTCTTATTCTATTTTTGTTCAACTGAAGTCATCTCCACTCCGAAGTAGGTTTGTTTGCTCCGTTTGTTATTTGGTCATGTGTCGTATGGTGGGACCCAAATACAGCTGGTGGCGTTTACATTTTCAGTCCCTCTCTTATTAAACTTGATGGGCATCAGAGCTATCCTATTATCGAATTATAAAGAATTAGGCTCATTCTGCAGCAAAATTTACCTGGCTGCTTTTGAAATCTGATAAGCAATCTTTGGCTTACCGCTTGTTTAATTAGCAAAAATGGCAGAAAGTTAACGAGGGTAAATCTGGTGATATAAGCGGAGGAGGAGGTGTGTACAATCTCTATGGAGAATTTGCAAATTTACTTGTATTCTTTTGTTTTTCAGCTACTATTGCAACAGATTAAGCTTCTGGAGGCTATGATATGCATCTGACTACTTGAAGCCACATGATGTACTTCACAAATTCTCATCAAGTAAAATGATTGTCTTTAGGTCATTAAATTACTTAATTAATGACTGGTGTAGCTTTATGCTTGCCATTGGACTTGTACAAAGTTATGAGCATGATAGTAAGTACTGCATGTAAGGACAGCAGTATGTAAGTTATGCTCATTTCAGGGCTACATTTGGTGAAATTTTTTGAAATGCATGCTCTAGACTGATCCATTTATTAAACAATATTCTAACTATTTAATCTCTAAATTTGTTAGTAAGGTTAATAAATTTGTTTGTTTTAATTAGTGTAATTAATGTTTTTGTAACAAATCGCAACACAATTTTTAACATATTTTTGTCACAGCCTGTATTCACTTCATCTGAAAATCAAAAAGTAGTAAACGTTACACATTTTCTAAAAGCTGAAGGGTGCTTTTTCACAATATAACATCAATTTTGAGGCCAGACTTAATACTGACGGCTACAGCCGCGAAGTGCCGCGGTCCGATAGTCCACGGGTCCGTTAGTCCGCGGGTCGCGATAGTCCGGCGGTGTATGTAAAATTATGATCAGAATATAGTGAAATCCAATGTGCATCGAGAGGTGCAAAAGGTCATTTGGGTCTTTACATAAGCCCAAAGGGAAATCGCCCCCTGACAACTACTTCAAGGAAAATATTATCACCATATTTTTTTTTATCGACATGGCGAGATAAGTTATCTTGCCAAGTCGAAAAAGTTATGTCAACCTATGGCGAGATATCTGGATTCTCGCCGGGCCTTGTTCACTTCATATTCAATTCTTTTCATTCGCTGTAAGTTTTGGTGTATTTGTCTGTGGGTTATTTTTATGGTTAGATTTATGCTCTCTGTAAATATTCACCCTGTATATATTTTTATATAGAAATATACAAAAGTTCGAGCAAGCAATTTAGAAATTTCAAAAGTTCTCAAGTGCAATAAGACATTTTAAGCCACATTTTAATCTCTGAACAGGATAAGTATATCACTGAATAAACAATGCGAGCTGAAATTTTTGATCTACTAACTCTAACCCTAACCCTAACCCTAGTCCGATAGTCCGCGGACTATCGGACCCGCAAACTATCGGACCCGCGGACTATCGGACCCGCGGACTAACGGACCCGCGGACTATCGGACCCGCGGACTATCGGACCCGCGGACTATCGGAATGTCCCCAATACGGACAAGTGTAATGAGTTGTCATCAATATCACAAAACTATATGGTTTTTGTGATATTACCCTTAAATTTTTTTATTTACACACCATGTATAGCAACTTGACCTTGGATGATTGAGATTCTCTGAAGTATAAGCTTTCAGAAAATGTATATTTGTGTTGGTTTCTGATAAGTACTTTTTGAGTTATATTGGTTTAAATGCAAGAAGTGACAAAATTCATAATTTTGGTGCCTGTAACGCAAAGGGTTCCCACCATACGACACATGACCATTTATGTTGTCACTGTTGTTTGTTTTGTGCGAGCGCGCGCGCGTGTGTGTGTGTGTGTGTGTGTGTGTGTGTTGTTGTTGTTGTTGTTGTGTTTTTTTGAAAGGTTTGATTTAAGTCAATCGATTTCTTAGATTCAAGTTACTGATTTATTTTAAAGAAATTATGATTGAAACCATTAATCTCAATCGCAATTTACTCAGTCACCATTCCCCTTTAATGTATAACCAGATAACGATTCTGAATAGGCATTTTAAATTCTATGACGAATATTTGTTTTTCAAATCTTTCATTTCATTTTGAAGAGATTTGCTTAATTTTGGGCAAAATTTCTAAAACTAAGTAAACTCTTGTGCTTTACAAATTCATCTTTGACTTCAAACGTAACGACAATTAAGTAATGCACATTTAATTGGTTTTATTGAGAATATTGCTAATTCATCTCTGGGTTCCTCTTCAATCTTCGTTCACTGAATCAAAAGTAGCTTAATAAAAATATACATCATTTATAAAAGTTTAAGATTTTATTATAATAATTTCTGGAACATCCCTATATTTTGTACCAGGAAAGTGAGTGTTATTGATCATTTATGCTCCATTTCCAAAGTAAGATAAGCAAAACTAACCTGTACACTCTATTCCGTCACCAGTGTATCCCCTCTGGCAAGCGCAGGAAAAACTACCGTCTGTGTTGGTACAATCAGCATTTATGTCACATGGGTCCGTACTGCACTCATCAACATCTGTAAAATAAATTCCATTGTTAATCCAGACGACAGAAATACTGAAACTCGTTAAAAAACACGCTGTATTTACAAAACATGAATTACATTATTATTGCTATCATTATAAGTATACAATATTTATTACTGTATTATTATGCTGCGCAACTTCAGCAGAAGGAAGCAAGTTACAAAGGTGCATTTCTTGTAAATGAGTCATGTAATTTTAATACAATAGAATCAATGCAACAACACTGTGTTTTTACCTAAATATTTTAACAGAGTTACCATTTCTTTTACAAATATTGCCTGCCGGTACAGCATGCTAAGAATGTTTGACAAAAAGATCAATAGTTTAACGTTTAGAGAATTTCCACTAAGGACGATTATATGCTAATTGATAGTAGTAGGAATAGTAGTAGTAGTAGTAGTAGTAGTAGTAGTAGTAGTAGTAGTAGTGGAGGTAGTAGTAGTAGTAGTAGTAGTAGTAGTGGAGGTAGTAGTAGTAGTAGTAGTAGTAGTGATGGTTAAAGTAGGCTCTGTACGTCAACAAGCGCAAGATGCAACCTTTGTCTTGAGGAAAAGTACTTTATCATCCACAGTCCGCTTTTGTTCACCCTCAACAAAGGAAACGAGCTTAGCGACACATGTAGAACAGACGTAACACATCCCTGAGGCGTAAATCCGCGGGGGGGGGATGAAACACGCCAATGCTGTACAATTTAATGCTATGATTTTTACTGTTTTTTATATTACATGGAAAAGAGAGAAACACATTAGTGAAAGGTCTGTAATCAAATGAAAAGCTATACAGTTGTAGGGTGCCCCCTTTTAGTAAATATCCTTGATTTGGAGAGCGTCACAAGTTTTTGGACTTTTGGTGAATATTCCCGCCCCCCCCCACTCTTTAGACAGTGATTTCACGCACATGGACTCATATTTATGTGAACATCTCAGAGCAAATACAACAATTTAGTGAATAAGCAATATTGACTCTTGCCTGCTCAAATGGTTTTTGATGAGTGAGGGACCAACTTAAAATGGGCGCTCTTATTCAAAAGTTGTGTAAACTCTAGCCGTCAGTATTCTAACTGTTTATAATATATATATATATATATATATATATATATTTTTAGGTTTTTTTTTTGGGGGGGGTTGGTTTTCATTATAAGGCTCGTGCCTTCAGAAGAGCACTCTACCACTAAATGTGTTTTACCCATACCTGGATATCATTCATAGCTAAAGTGGCATATTATGAAGTAAATAATTTTACATTGTCAACAAAATAACTTAGTCTTTGAAATAAAAAAGAAGCAATACATACACAAAGTCAGAACTACAATAATAAGCGACATTAATATAGTTAAGTCAGTATGAGTTAAGAATCTACATGAACATGAACTTCAAGGATATTTATTTTTCACTCCAAAATGTATACCTAAAGAAGCAAAACTGACCTGTGCAGTTTCCGTAACCGCTGTATCCCGTCTCACAAATGTAATCGCTACACGAGTAACTACCCTCTGTGTTCTCACAGGCAAAGTTGTTGTCGCATGGGTCCATACTGCATTCATCAATATCTATTAGATGAAATATTATCAGTTATCCGTACGAAAATTTCACTTCAATTTATAAAAAGCATGGCCCATTCAAAACACCCAATTTATATCATTAATTTTATCGCAATCCATACATTCATCAACATATATATTAATATTCTGTCATAATGATGAATTATTATCATGTTGTTATAAATTTGTGATAATCATTGCCATATACATTATACATGTGGTCATCAAATTAGTTGCAGTCTATGTGCTTGTGAAATCCCTGCTTGGTGAAATCAACATTAATGAAATGCCATTGCAGCACACTGGAATGTGACACTCTAGGCCAAGCTGAAAGTTACTAGATTGGTATGTAATTTACTAGAATATTCTGGATGCCAATGTGGACTGCCTGGCCGTGGTTAACACCCATTGTTCTTGAAATGCCATTGACTGGGGCTTTAGTTGTAAAAAAAAAAGTCTAACAAGATTATTAGTGTAGTATAATGAATAGCATAGCACGTTCAGGTTTGACCTAGCCTTTCTGGTGTTTTCTAGTAATGGAAATTATTAGAAGTTTCCAGGGATAAGTTTTTATATATATATATATATACGGTGGGGGGGGGGGGGAGTGGAAATAGTCAGAGTTATTTCGATCTCAGCTCCAACCTGACTCAACTGCTACTGTTACTAAAGGAACGTGATTGGTGACCCTGGATTCTTATTGTGGATAATTATTTGGAGTATCTCCCTTACTCTGCTGTAGTGCTGTACTGTGATAATATTACATTCAACTTATTGGGACACTGCTACCGGATTGTTTATTTTCGGATTCAAGGGATCATCTGGGATCATCTGGATGGACTCCATTATTATCTGGAATATCGCTATAATCTGCCATTCAGCTATAGGACATTGGAATAAATACTGAGACTATAATTTGTGAATATCGGATCAGATCGCTTGTCAGCAGAATTTGGCGATCAACACTTCGGATTAGCATCCAGTGTTGTAAGTAATTTACTTTGTATTGTAATTGTACTTTAATTCAGTCAAATATCTAAATTGTAAAATTGAGTTTTTAAAGCGGAATACCCCCGTATAGTAAATTGTTAAATTCAATACTGGTGTTATTTTGTGTGATCTTTTCAGATGCAAATTGATCGTAACAATGTTTATTACCATTATCATTTGTATTATTTGCATTATTAACTCCAATGCTACTGCTACTTCTTAGTTTGTTTATTTTTGGAAACGTATGAACATTTCCAAATGAACCCTTTTATTCACTTCCTTTAGAGTTTTTTTTTTTTAAGGGACGGGGCTCCTCGAAAAACAAATCTAAAGTTGGAATAACTTTTTTTTTGATAATATACAAGCAAGGTAAGAACTATGGAAAAATTACCAGTGCAGTTCATTCCATCACCAGAGTATCCAGTCTGGCAAGCGCAGTAGAAACTACCGTTTGTGTTGGTACAATTAGCATTTGGGTCACAAGGATTCATACTGCATTCATCAATATCTGTAAGATGAAATTTCATCATAAATCCAGACGGCGGGGTCACTTAAACTTGTCAAAAAACATGAAATATATACAAAATCACCAACATATTCCTTATGATTGGACTCATCGGTAATTATTATAACTGAACATTATGATCACGATGATGGTATTTTCATTAATGCATTGATACTATTATTACTACGTTATTATACATATGATCATCGTGATGACGACGAAAATAATGATGGTGGTGGTGGTTGTGGTGATGGTGTTGATGAAATTGATGACAGTGATTGTGATAATCATCTTTAATTATTTTTTTTTATTTATTTTTTTTTTTTTTTTTTTTTTTTATTTTTTTTTTTTTTTTTTTTTTTTTTTTTTTTTTTTTTTTTTTTTTTTTTTTTTATTTTTTTTTTTTTTTTTTTTATTTTATTTTTTTTTTTTTCATCTTTTTTTTTTTTTTCAGAGGTTTGGGCAGAGGAAATATTAAAGTGGGAAATACGCGGCGTAATTCGACGATAAAATAGCCGTGCCGGGAAATAATGAGGCCGTCCGTAAATATGGCAAAAAGCGGGAAATAAGATAAAAAACATCAATTATATGACCAACTTTTTCTTCATTTGAATGAGAAGATATTGCCAGAGAATTGTCTACATAACTGAACTGATCTAAATATTCACTTATTTTTAAAATGTACCCCAATATTTGTTATATTTTGAAATTTTATATTGGCTCCAAGTTAATAACCAGGACCATGCAAGAAATTTTTCCTATGTCAATTATCTGTATTCTTTCCTTTTTCTTTTCTTTATCTTTGGAAAGTTTTCAAGACTGTATGCATGTAAAAAAAAAAGAAACTACTGATTTCGTTAACTTGTAAATGTAATGCAGCCTATAGTTTTTACACTGGCCCCATGTTACGTGTGTGGGATTATGGCTTAAGGAAGGAATTGAATAGAACTGTCAATTGTCTATATTCATAGTGGACTGATACTGTATTTATATAATGACTTTGCCCTGAAGAAAAAAATAGAAGAAAATTCCAAGATGCTTGGTTGTAACTAGTAGAGTGCAAATGATTGTCATCCTAGCAGAGACATCAGTGCAATTAAATTGTTCATAAATGTGATATTGATAGTAGTGATATCACAGTTCATTAGCATTATGGAACATACTGTAGCTTGTCATGTTTGAAAAGGAAGTGGGATTACGTACAAACATACTGTATATGAACTTTAATTTCTTTTTAGTGATTTGTATGTTTTATGAATTTTTTTCCCACAATAACATTGTTTTAGATTACAAACTTTAATGTAGGACCAGGTCCCAAGTGTACTTTCAAACATTGACAATTTGTAGAAGGTAATGATGTCATGGGTGATGATCAACCAGAAGCAGAGTGACTTTCTTCCTTTTCCAGACCCTTTATACAATACAAAATGCACAACACCAGTCATCTGTAATGTATGGGTAGACTACATGGTACATGTAGGATTCCTCTAAATAAAAGTATGACCTAAATCAGAGGTTCTCAATTGTTATTGTTGAAGCGCCATATTTATAGAGAAGTTGTACTGCGCCACTATCCAACATGCGAAGTGAGTGGAGCGAGCAAAGCATCGCAGTGTGGGGTCCTGAGGCCCACTTACGGGGCCCTGGCGGTGGTCGAGGGGGCGGATCCCCCCGAAGCTTTATATGAGGCCTTTTAAGTAGCCCAGAATGGCTCTAATCAATGTAAACTACAGAAATACAAATTTGAACAAACTCCACAATTTATTTATTCATTTTTTTGTAGCTGCGTCCATGTGCCACTTTGGCAGGCCCAATGTATCAAAGGTGGCGTGCATGCCACTAATTGAGAACCCCTAACCTAAATAGAACTCACAAATTGAGAATTGACAGTGGATAGATGATGGACAGAAAGTGGACCGCCATAATTATGCCATGGCAGTGGCGCCCTTGTCCAACACGCTTCAACAGAATGTCAGATCGGGGGTCTGCCACTTTGGGGGAACCCAATAGACCAAGAATCCTTTATTCCGAGAGTCCTACAGACAGATTTTCCATTAACGGTAAATGTTTGATAGACAGATTATCAAAAAGGGTCTCGTAGACCAACTTTCAAAAAAGGGTCCAATAGGCCAATTAGTGGAAAGGGTCTCGTAGACAGAGGGTCCGACAGACTGATTATCAAAAAGGATCCGATCGGTCTATCAGAACCTTTTTGATAATTAGA